>BGPR01000477.1:190699-206246 GCA_013235015.1 Araneus ventricosus
CTCAAGTTTGGAACCAAGTGTCACGACAATGAACTCGAGGTTATTACGAGGGATGAAAGAAAAGAAAACGAAAATAAAGGTAAATCTTAATTATTCACGTCTGGCGAATGCCCGAAACAAAAGACGAAACAAAAGGCAGATTCATCAGCCACACGCACCGGGGCTGTTAAGAGAATGAGACAAGGGTTTAATGATGGCTGAATTCCAGAAGCACAGCGGTAGTTTTCTTCTCGCGTTCCTTTAATAGCGTTAAAGAAAGTTCACGAAGTTCGCCGAGGAACGGTTTTGATAGATATGTGTAATTATGAATGAGCATGGATAAATTGATGGTGTACAGTACACACTAATGTTCGCTCGAGTGAGAAGATGAATGCAGAGTCGGCAAGGGAACCTGCCACACACGCTTAGGGTTAATAAATTCTTACGGAGTTTTCAAAGTAGCATTTCAAATTGTTTTAAATGTTGTTTTTGCTTATTAAATTATGAGCTGTATTAATTAACATTTATTTAACTCTGAAACACTGTACGTAAAATCGACTTTAACGGATATATTAAGATAAGGTGACCAACTTTTAACCTCCAATAAAAAAGGACACAAATAAATTGAAGCCAAAAATATCACAAATGAAAGAAACATTTAATTCGCTGCAACAATAATAGAGAATACGCTATAATATAATAAACGCATAATAAAAATATTTGTAACATCATTTATTGTACACTTTTCGATGAAGTACAGAACTTGCAAAGGGAGGACGGTTGGTCACATTAATAAAGGAGCAAAATTTTATGCCGAAATGACTGCGGCGCATTTGGGAAGTTTTTCGTTACATTTAGCAACAAGTGAAAAACCTTGAAGTTCAGATATTTTAATGCAACCTTGAAGTTTTTCAGGTTTTCATTAGCATTCTAATACTTGCTACAGTTATGGTTTTTTTTAAAATAGTGAGGTTAAAAGGCCACTGGCAAAAAAGTAATGGTTGAAATATTCAGTCAGCAATTTTGACTGTATAACAGAAAGCGATTGCTAACCATATTACCAATAAATGGTAATGTTTCAAATGCACTATGGCGTATATTTCATACCTATTTGTTCACTCTCAATGTGTTAGTATATTGCGGCATTTGAGTAAATTTATGGTCTTAGATGTTTACTCACACATAAATAAATTTGATTCGACTAAAATCATATCTATGGTTTGCTCATCTATAAGCCACTGTTAGAAAATTTTAAAACAGAAGACCCCGTAGTAACTGACAGACCTTGAAAGTCTTGTCCAATATTTCAAGATGAAGCAAATATAGTGACAGACCTTGAAAGTCTTGCCCAATATTTCAAAATGAAGCAAATATAGTGACAGACCTTGAAAGTCATGCCCAATATTTTAAGATGAAGCAAATATAGTGACAGGCCTTTTTGCCCAATATTTCAAGATGAAGCAAATATAGTGACAGGCCTTTTTGCCCAATATTTCAAGATGAAGCAAATATAGTGACAGACCTTGAAAGTCATGCCCAATATTTCAAGATGAAGCAAATATAGTGACAGGCCTTTTTGCCCAATATTTCAAGATGAAGCAAATATAGTGACAGACCTTGAAAGTCTTGCCCAATATTTCAAGATGAAGCAAATATAGTGACAGACCTTGAAAGTCATGCCCAATATTTTAAGATGAAGGAAATATAGTGACAGGCCTTTTTGCCCAATATTTCAAGATGAAGCAAATATAGTGACAGACTTTGTAAGTCTTGTCCAATATTTCAAGATGAAGCAAATATAGTGACAAGTGATTGACTATAAGACAGATGTTGAAACTGATTAACTTTCGAGATAATATTTCATCACAACAACATTTTTACACGTTTTTTCTCGCAAATTATTCAGTAATATATTATTGTCGGCAAAATGCTTCATTCATGAATTCTAAATAGAATGGAGAGAAAAAAGATGAAAAATAACTTTTGGAAGTACAACTCAAATGAGAAACAACAAAATCTGCTTAACCCTTAAATGCCCGATTTTTTTAAAAACGATTTTATGTTTTTTGACTTTCAATTCTTAAATAAAGCATGAGAAAAATACTAAAAAAAATCCTATTTTGTTCCAAGTATGGTTTACAGCTATTAAACAGTTTGTTACTATTCGACAACCATGGGCTTTAGTTGAGAAAAAAATTCCTTCATAAAATTCTATAATCTTAAACACAGATGAATTTCAAGAACTAATAATACGGATAAAGAATTTCTTTCAACACTGTAGAATAAAATGTGGTATTCTCAATCGTACAAACAAAGTAAAAAAGATGCAGTCTGAAGTCGAAAACAACAATTTCTATTTATTTTTTCATCAGCACTCAGGCTGCCATCTTTATACTGTAAATTGATTTAATAACATTTTCAGTAGTATGTATCCTATTGGCAACAACAGGCATTAGAGCTTCAGTCTTATTCTCAAGATTTTAGAAGACAAAATTGGATATGTTGCTTACAGGCAACACTGGGCATTTAAGGGTTAACCCTTTGCTGCGCAGTGTGCCAACTGCTGGCACACCTAATTTCACTCGCTTCAAAACCGTTAAATTCAACTATAAATGTGAAATAATAGGTTTAGGAAAGGGCTAATAGTACTCCTTTCAGAATGCAAATGGCAGTCTTATGAAATGCCGTTTCGGAATAGGAATTATTAGAGATAAAGTTTGGGAAAATTCCTTTTGTCAGAAATAAGAAATTTTTTCAGTTCTGGACGTTTACAATTTTAGCAAATTAACTCGAAAAATTTCCTCCAACATTTTTGAAGCTTTAATTTATAATTTTCTGTAAGATTCAACAATATTTTTTGAGTGTATCAAGGTGGCTGTGTCTAAAGGGGTTCTCATAAGAGGGGGGTGACCCCAAAGGGGGACGACCCCCCTCGGAAAGAAGTAAGTTATTTTTTTGTGTAGATTCTATGTCTGGACAATAAACTAAACCCAATCATTATGCCTTTTCATCATATTTCAAAAACTTTAATGCCTTGCACCGCAAAGGGTTAAGGTCAAAGTTAAAGAGATGGCGAAATACCAAAGAATAAGATGAAATATTATCTTGAATAAATAACATATTCAGCAAATATTGGGAAGTTTTGCTATATAAGAAATATAAGTTTACTGAAATAGGATAGTGAAATAAAGTTTACTGTATAAGAAACAATAACACAGAAATATAAAAAACTATTTCTAGGGAGCAACAAGAACGAAAAAAATCCATACAAGGCTAACCAAGTATTGACGCCACTATTCGAGAAATTCTTTCTATGATTGAGGGAAATTCCATAATTCATCTGCAACCTTGCCAGAACTACATTCTTAAGAGGGTCTCGAATTACGCTAGAGCCGAATATCTAGAAACGCGGTTGCACCTGGCGCTGTTTAATATAGAGCACCAACCTTCGAGAAAGCGCAGGGTCATTAGAAATTGATCCCTTTGGCCTCCAAGGTGAAGTAACTTAAGATATCAAGGTCATCAGAACATTAGATCTGTTATTCTTCAGAAAGATGTGTGTTTACTTTTCAGAAGGAAAGCGACAAAGGATTAAGTTTTTGTCAACAATTGTCGCAGTAGTCAACCTTCAATTTTATCTTTGAAAAATCTCTACACAGACAGGGTGAAATTGAAAAATATGTAACATATTTAAGCGGTGTATTGAAGCACGAAATTTAAGATACTTTACATATTTATTTAAAACATATTCTCACACTGAACAACTTTACGTATAAATGAATGCCCAGCATTTCAAACTATGAAAATCCATATGAATGCATCCAGATATATTGAGAACATCCTAAATACGTATTGCGAATAACAACACACTGTTAAAAATACACAAGAAGCGAAGCATACAAATATCACATAATACTATTAAACGTTTCAGTAAATTAACTGGCAGTTTCAAGCATTTGACTTCGATAAAATACTGAGACAAATGATACGATAAAACAGGAATTAATAGGTAGTACTTTTAGTCATGTGATTTCTGAGATTTCAGTAAATTAACTGGTAATTTCAAGCATTTAACTTCGATAAAATACTGAAATACTGATACAAATGATAAGATAAAACAGGAATTGATAGGTAATCCTAGTACTTTCAGTCATATAGTTTCCGAAACTTTCAGTTTATTTGATCAACGTCCCATTTCGAAGTAAGACGAGGGATATTTTGCCATTGAACTCGAGATTTTGAACCGAGGTCACATGACAGCAGATTTAACGAACATAGTAAGTGGAATCGAGCTTCGAACTCGAGGCCCCCTTGTCCAGGACGAGATTCTGTCACGAAGTCGTATCGATCCTATGCGTATTTTCTGTCAGATATCTATGCTCTATACGTGCTTTCTGTCAGATATCTATGTTCTATATGTGTTTTCTGTCAGATATCTATGTTCCATATGTGTTTTCTGAGATACCTGATATATATATATAACGAGATATTCAGGGAGGGGACCAACTTTTTATCGATTTAAAAAATAAAATTCTGAAAAAAAATTACAATTACTTCTTCAAATATTTAACTGGTCCTTTGTACTTTTAATGCGAGATTTTTTAAGCGACGAACAAATAGTAAACTATATCATTATTGTTATTAATCTCAGCTAAAAAGAATAATTGGTAGCTATTTTTAGTTTCGTTTTTTTTTTCTAATTTGGAAGAAAAACTACATTGCTTTTAGCTACCATCTTTAGTTTACGAAACAAACATTTCTTTGAAAGAAATACAGGTTTTAAACAAGCGACACGGAGTCTATCAGTGGCTAAATTCCGCTTTTGCTGATGTCCTAGAAAATTCCGAATATGATCTGTAAACGACCGAGTTTTGATATGAAAATAGGCAGGAAACGTTCATATTTACTGGATCACATTCATATTTAAATATCAAAAGATCACACTATAAGCAACATTTAAGTCCTAAACAAAATTTTGACTCTCGCAATAAACTTCTTCACATTCATCCTTAAACAAAATTCCTTCCAAATCAGCTTAGGATCAATGTTAAGATACAACGACGGGATTTTTGGATGTAAAGGAAGATGATGGAACATTGCAAATATAGGATTACAATGGCAAATGGCATCATGAATCAGGAGAATGGGGATGAAAAGTTGAGTGGGATGGGCTTTAGTCGTGTCGAAATCGCAAAAGATTTACTACAGAGGGCGTTAAATCATGCATATCAAACCGAAAGGCGAGGCTCAGGGTTATCTAAGAGGAACAGCTATTCTTATAAGACGTTTTCACTGCTATTATTTTTTTGTGCAGTGAAACCATTGGGTGTGGGCAGAGATACTGCTGAAAGAGAACCAGATTGGATAGTGAGAAATGTCACAACAAATCAAGGAAACGAGACTTTGAAGAAAAAACAAATGCGAACTTCACCTGAATTGTTCGCTAGTTTATGGTAGTTCTTGACCTTTGAGATTGTAAACAAAAACAGTAATGCAACCATAATTATCTTTCTATAGACGACGTATGCCTTAGTTGGGTTATGTTTAATCAAATTGCCTTCCTATCTATTGCATAAGTATGAATAAAGGATTTTAAAATCATGAACAAAGGGAATTAAAAATATAAAACATGTACACAAGTAAACTAATTAATATATTTTTAAAAGTTTTCTTAAATCGACAGAGATTGAGTTTCAATTTGTAATTGAGACACATTACGTTAATAAAAATGTATTTTTTAAAATTACATCTTCACATAGAGCTTGTAATATTGTGGTCACGTGAGCGAACTTTTAAAGTTATAGCATCGTTTTCATTCTGTTGAAGAATAAACATGGCCACGCCGCCAGCAGTACTGTTCAGCAACGGATTCCGAGACTGCCACATTTGGACGATTTTACACCGGAAAGAGGTGTCAGGCAATGAGTCCATATGAGCGCATTTCCGGAGTTCTTTGTTAGATCACGCTCAGTAAAATGTAAACATCACCCTTCCATTCTTCACTTTCCCCCTATTTTGATGAAAATAAATCCGCTCGGCGCATGCGCAAAAGCGCGTAGGGTTTCCGAATCTGTTGCTAAACAATAAGCATCAAGAAGGAACTGCGAGTACTCATCTATTTCCGACGGTTGGAAGGTGTTGCAGCAGCAGAGATTAATTCGAAGCTCACCACACAATCATAGCGACGCTAAACATGAAACGTGATGCAATATTGTAGATATATATGAGAAAGCCGGGAGTATTTTCTTTTCTGAATATTTTTTCTATGCTCCATGTCCAGTCAGATCTTGCTCATTTATTCCTTCAACTGCTAGCTTACGAGTTAGATATACTTGTTATACATTGATTTGACATTTTTTGAAATATCCTTCGGAAAGAATTTTCAGTCACGAAAACCAATTCTGGCAAACAATCATTCTTTCCACTTACCTATTAAGTTTTGAAACACGCAAACTATTGGAATACTCGTGCGTAGGAAAAAAATACAATTTCCACATGAAACAACTGCTGTTTCTAGGAGAATATATGGATAAAATGATTTTTCAGAATTAGAATATAATGTTATTGGAACACAACATTTTGACTCAAAAAATAGATTGCTACAAAGAGGTCCTATAACCTGTCTTAAAAATTTAATTTCGGAACTTGTAGTTGGAGAGGGAAAAAAAATTACTAGAGCCAATATTATACAGGGTGTCCACACTTACCGTGATCAATAGCTAATTTCTTAACCGTTGGAGACAGACATATAGTTCCAATCGGAAAAATGCTTTAAATGAAGGGAAAAATTATAATATATGTTTTTTGAGTCGCTAAATATATTTCTGAAAAAAAAAAATACGAATTCTAACTTTTTACACGGCCCCCGGTCCTATCAGTCATATTTAGTAAAATATTCTTGACATTCTAACATTTTAAACAAAAAAAGTACCACTCTTCTGTGACTAAAACTGAGCGAGTTCTGGAGTTTCGAATTTCATGACTTTTAACCAATCAGCGGCCTCTTCGAGCAAGTGCTGTGCATTGATTGGTGGATCGTCTTCAAGACGGCTATTGAAATGGTGTAAAGTGGTCTAAGTCAGAGATATTCAAAGCTCCATAACTCGGTCAGTTTTAGTCGCAGAAGAGTGGGACTTCTTTTGTTTAAAATATTAGAGTGTCAAAACAATTTTACTAAATATGACTGATAGGATCGGGGACCGTATAAAAAGTTAGAATTCGTAACTTTTTCATGAATACATTTATTCACTCAAAACACATATATTATAATTCTTCTCTTCATTTAAAGCATTTTTCCGATTGGAACTATTTGTCTATCCCTAACGGTTTAGAAATTAGCTATTGTTCACGATAAGTGTGGACACCCGGTATAAATTCGTAAAATATCCGATTCAAATGATTATTTTTTCACTTTAAATTATCTTCATGATAGTTTTTAAGGTACTATTAGCACTGCTATTCTGGAAAGAATTTCAAGGCAAATCAAGCATGTGTTGTTTCATGCACAAAAAATGAAACGATATTAATTTTCCAATACATCGAATTATCTCCAGGGTTGTCGATTTTTTTTATTTTTTTCAAAAAAATCGATTTATTTGATTTAAATCGGATTTTTTTTATTTAAATCAAGATTTTTTTTATTTTAATGATTTTTTTTAAAACTACATATATATTTAACATTTGTATATTAGACAATGAGCCCTACAGTCATAGAATTATATATATATATAACAACATACCAGGCATTAAGCTGTACTTTCTTTTTAAAAAAAACAAATTTAAAAAATTGAGTTCTAAAATTTAACAACTATTTGGAAAATATTTGTGAACTAAAATACAAAAATAATATACTTTTGAAATATAAGACAATTTTATTAAGGAAAAAATTAATATAATAAAAATTGCCATTTCTTGATTATAGATATATTATTGTATGTTAGAATACTGGAGAATTTTACACTCAGCTGTTCATTAGTTTCCTTACAAACACAAGTTTTGAAGCTTGCTCTAATCCTAATCTGTTTCACCCAAAACATTAAATAAAAAATTTTTAAATTTAGGCTTCGTGGTGCATTGAGTCACCATCAGGACTACCTGTGTGCCAAATTTCACGACTGTAAGTGCGATAGATTCGTCTGGGCATTGCGCACACGCTCACAAACATTGCCTTTTATAAGTATAGATCATAGTTTAAATTGCACTATGTAGATGTTTGTATTTCTTTTGGAACATTTACATGCATTACTTAATTATCTTACATTTGAACATTATTGCAATATAAAAACTTTGTTGTCCCCAACACTATTTAGCTTTCTCCAGTATTAAAAGGAAACTCACTGCATTTTTCTATGTTCTTTCTTTGTAAACATGATCCTTTCACAATATTTATTTCATTTTATGAAAAAAGGAGCATCTCATACATTGCATTTTATTGTGTTGCTCATTAGAGATTTATTTAACCCTTTGCGGCGAAGTGTGTCAGTTAATGGCACATCTAATTTCACTCGCTTCTCAACCGTTAAATTCAACTATATTCGAAAATAATAGGTTTAGGATTGGGCTAATAGTACTCCTTTTAGAATGTATATAGAAGTCTTTTGAAATTTTGTTTCGGAATAGGAATTATTAGAGATAAAGTTTGGGAAAATTCCTTGACTCGGAGATAAGAAATTTTTCATTTCTGGACGTTTAACAATTTTAGCAAAGTTACTCGAGAATTTTGCTCCAATATTCTTGAAGTTTTAATTTATAATTTTCTGTAAGATTCAACAATAATTTTTGAGTGTATCAAGGTGGCTGTATCTAAGGGGGTTCTCATGAGGGGGGGGGTGACCCGAAAGGGGGACGACCCCCCCAGAATGAAGTAAGTTTTTTTTTAAAACTTTTTTTGTAAATTCTATGTCTAGACAATAAACTAAACCCATTCATGATGTTTCTCATCATATTTCCAAAAAATTATTGCCTTCCGCCGCAAAGGGTTAAAATCTAATTTGCTTGTGTTCTCAAAAATAAAGATATGGAAAGTACTCTAGTTACATCTATTCAATAAAATATTTTTTATGTTCTATATATTCTTTCGTTAAATATACATTTAAAAATACTTTAAAATCACTATTTAAAGATACATGAACAATTTTATTTCATTAAAGCAGCTTAAGTTGATATTTAAAATAGTGATTTAAATCAGTGATTTTTTTTAAAAAATCAGTTGATTTAAATCAGTGATTTTAATCAACTGATTTAAATCACCGCAACCCTGATTATCTCACCAGCTAATTAAAAGTTTTCGTTTGTATTTATGAAATAAACTTTTCTTATGTTACTGTTCATTTAAATTGGAATGAGAAAAAAATGGCATTATTATTCAGAAGCATGACGGTTAAATAATTTGTAACAGCGACTGTAAGATAAAAATAAGATAGAGTACAGAACATGCTCAGAACATGAACAGAAAGTCATGAACATACATTACTGTGTTGTATCTAATTACAGTATGTAATTCTGAAATCCTTTGAGTATAAAACGAATTCAAACCTCTCTTTGTAGACTACACTTATGTTCTTTGTTAAAGTTAACCCTCCTTCGGGCATATTCGCACTGCCGAGTTCGGGCGCAATGCGCCTGACAAGTACAGGTAAACAATATCGTAATTAATATTATTAATACTCATTAATTTTAATTTTAGCATTCTCAAATTAATCACCGACCTTCTTAGAGACCCTTAAAAGAAACCAGGGGGAGTGGTCTCACATAGACTCTCTCGTATACTTCCCAACAAAGGTGTCATTTCCACAGCACTCGCGTGGATAAAAAAAAAAAAATGCGAAAAATGCGCCAAGAACGCCACGAGTTCCCCTCGGCGAGCGCCAAAGGCGAAAGGTGGGTAGTAGCGGAAGTGAAACGCGCCATTACGCAGTCTGACCTTGCGTCATTGCATGATGGGAAAAAAAACCGAATTGGCGATTTGAACGCCTCTTTTTCAACCGACGGAAACTAAAATTAGACACAGATCTATAATTAGAGTTAGAAGATTTCATACCAATTTTTGTTAATCTATATACAATACTAAGAATTTTTATTAATGTTTTATTAATTAATTTAATCAATTATAAATTTAGTCAATTTATAATTGTCATTTGTTAATCTAAGTCATGGCGTTTAGGACTTACCGTGTTCACAAGCACGCGATTATACAGACCGATGGAGAGTCAACGCGTTGACGGATTTAGTCTCAAGTTCTATACGAACCTACATTCTTGATGATAAAACTGTGTACCAAATTTTATCCATCTAGGTATTTAAATTTTTGAGTTATCGTGTTCACATGAACACGGACAGACAAACTTCCCGGGGACAGATTTTGTCCAAAATTTGACAGAAACGTACAAATTATGTGTAAGATCACATACCAAATTGCATCCCTGTAGCTCTAATAGTTTTCGAGTTATCGTGTTCACAGACAGACATAATTCCAAAATTGTGTTTTTCGGACTCAGGGAGGTCTCAAACGTGGAGATTCATTAAAATCTCGAGCTCGAATTTTTTGACGATTGCAATACTTTTTATTTGTATACTTTGTATACGAGAAAGTAAAAAGTGGAGACATCGTTGCAAAAAAGTCTCGCCTTCGCGATTATTTCCGTGCAGTACAGAACGTGTTTTTCGGATTTGTGATTCCAAAGTCTTTTCGGATAACTCGGGTTTCTGTTAACTGGGTTTTTACTGTATATCTAAAATCGCTCACCTGGAAAAAGACTGCCACAATATGAAAAAGTGAAATTTTATAAGAGAAGCGTTTGAAATTTGCCTATTTAGGTCGATATCCTATCAGATAACAGCGTTGGCTGCACTAACTAATCTCTCCAACGATATACATTAAAGCATCGTTTATACGTTTCTCATTTCATCCCAGTCCCTATTCATTCGTATGCATTGTAATGATAAAGGACTTCGTTTCGATTACACGTCTTTTCAATTATAAGTCGCTTTATAAGTCAGTCCCTTGAAAGGCGTATAAACGGTGTTTTACCGTATATTGAAACTGACATTATCTCTCAAAGAAATATACGCAATTTGAAGTCTTCCAAAAAAGGAAAAAATAGTGGAAAATTGCCATCGAGGACAATATGCATGCATTTTTTAAATAAATCTTCATTCACGATGTTTTTCACTCTTTCTCTGATGGGGGTATACACCCTCACAAAGCACAGATTACCCAAAACTCTCCCAATATCCCCAAGCTCTGAAATAATATTGTTAGATCACGACGCATGGGTATGAAAATGTTGACTATTTAATGAACAATATATTAAAATTGGATCAATCGAAACATCGAAAGTCTGCATTATTTAAGGGCAGATTTCTGATATTTTGCAGTTGTAAATCCCAAAGTACAATTTAACTGTGTAAATTTGCAGCTTAATCCAATAAATAATTATTTATATCAGTATCAAATATATCATCAGCACATGAAGAGAAAAGAATGAAGTTCAATAATGTAAATTTACATTTCTTTTGAACTTATTCTAATTCTTTCACATGCACAAAAATTTGAACTCTTGTTATTGGAAATATCTGATTTTAAACGAGTCAAACTCTATGCAACTGATTTTAAAAATAAACAAAAATTACAGTCGTTGCCATTCTGAAAAAAGGAATTCTCAAATGCAAATGATACACCCACATATTATAAAGAACGTTAACATGTCAGTTTACAAATTGAATACCGATTCCGTCGTTTGATTTGCGTATTTCGCGGTCCTATTTAGATATTTTACCGTGAAAGTCTAAATTTCATAGAACTCTTTTTACCAATCAATTATATCTAAATTACCTAATTTAAATTATATATCAAGTTGACAAACTCCGGAATTTCAAAAAAGTTTCTGCCGGTCATTTTCTCATTTGATAAAACATCGAATTATGAGATCAGCAACCACATTACGTTTGATAAATGAAATTCAAGGTTAGTTGAGAACAATGAACCTTGTTGCTAATTTATGAATACCATTTAGTTTTAGAAAAATGGATAGCGTTGTTTTAAAATCAATCATCGTTAAAACAGAACTGAATAATGAGTTTAAGGATTATTCGAATATTATCGTTAAAAGATCTGAACTTACATTGATTATAAGGAAAGAAACGTAACACTCCGTCTACGTTTTTTTTTATCAGAACACCCACAGTGTCTGGTCTCGAAAACTATCTGTCGTTCATCTGACAACAGATAGTTGGTTTCTGACATTTAAACTGTTATTATTGTAACTGTTGCAATTACAGCGGAACATCGCATAACGAGCAAAATAAATTGGTAAAAAATGACTCGCTTAACGAACGATGTTTCGCATAATGAGTAACGAGGAGAGGAGAAGTCCCGGATTTTGCGCCTGCTACTGTCATATCCACGGAGTTTTTATTTCGTTTAAATTCTTATCAAGCATGGTGTCCAGGACTTGTGCTTGCACTTTTAACTGTAACCCGTTTTAATTGTTAATCGAACAAGATTTTCTAGTAATAAACGTTTTGAATGAAACGAATGACTTTGGTTATTTTCACATTTTGATTCCAGTAATATTTAAGGCCACGGTTTTTTAAAAGCTATTTTGCTGCCATGCATTCACAGTTGTTAATAAGCTACATAATGTTGCGAAAGGTCTCTCTGTGGTGTATGGTGTAAACAGTCCAAAAAGCAGGATAATGGAGAATGAAGGTTTATTTACAAATATGCAGGAAAACTCGTAGCACAGGTACAGGAAACAATAGTCCTTGCACAGATTACCAATGTAAATAGACAACAATTCACAGGTAATGACAGTTCAGCACTTTGATATCTAACAGCACAAACAATCAGCAAATAACTAGTAACGACAATAACAGCTCAGCTCACCAGCTGATTAGCTCACACAGCGGATAGAACTCCGAAGACGTTCACGCTTCAAAGTGAAGTAACCAGTCGATCAAAGACACTCCGTCATCCAAACGCGGTCTTATATACTCTCCCCGATAGGCCGTGACGTCACATAGAATTTTCAGGAAAAACCTGGATCTCGGCCCCTAATAGAAATATCGAGAAAAGGGTTGCATTTTCGGGGATCATCTATTTGTCGCCAAGGTCATGCGTGCCATAAGAGTCGCTGAGGTCACTCCATGCTTCACCTTGTAAAACTCTCTTCCCAACCATAAGACTTGCATTGCTGGGAAGCGACTTTCCATGACTGTAACAATAATAAAGGATGTGACGTATTTGAGTGAGGTAACGAGTTGAGTGACGTATTTGAATCAATGACGTCACGTATTTGACGTATTTCTTTTAAAAAGGCTAACAGAACAGATACATCAGTCCGTGTTTAGCACTCATTCCGTTTTTCATGTCTGAAAATTCGCATTCCATGCTGGTTGATTCTGCATAGAAGATAAGATGAAGATGATTCAGTCTCCTTAACAATCTTGCATATAATTTTCTTTGAAAAAAAGTTATGCATAAAATTTTCTGAGTATTTTTTTTTCGGCATGGAACGCATCATCGTATTTTACATTGATTTCTATGGGAGAAATTGTTCCGCATTACGATGACGCATCTGGAGCGAATTGTGCTCGTTAAGCGAGATACTTCTATATATGCATTGCGTTTATACAAACCGTAAAGAGGATTGATTTTGTTCAAAATAATAATTTGATGGTTTCAAGTTTTGGAATTGGTTGATTCCGGAGAGTCTGATTAGCTTAACCGAAGTAATCGGAATTGAAATATCACGTATCATTTTAACAGTACGATTATTGATTTAGAGTAAGTATCATTCCTATACGGTTAAAGAGAATTCCATGTAGCGTGAAACGCATTTCTTGTAAGCAAAAAAGTGAAAACATGCAAATGAATTGAAAATGGAACAAATATTCTGAAGTTCTTGAAAGTGAAATGAAATTTTTTTTAACACGAGGAAAAAATTATATGCTGCGATATGATGTCATTGACGTACAAAGTATTCTGCGTATGGCGTCATTCAAGGAGAAAGGATTGACTGCTTAACATTTTTCGGCATATTTTACTACTATTCAATTTTATCTAAGCTTCACTAATTCACCTTAACCCCTTTGCATTCAATGATGTGTATGAATCGTTCATCGAATTACGGAATCTTTGATATTTAAACCTGTAATTAAGTTAAAGTAGCAGCTATTTATTTATCTCAGACGTCCTCTGCGTCGTCCTTCTATGGATTGAATAGCAATAAATGCCCCAAATAGGGTGCGTCATCTAGTAGGTTAAATAAATTCGTAGGCCAAGAGGTTAACCTATTTACAGTGAAGTACGTTTATTAAAACGTATAATATATTACGTTGCATGGCAAAGAAACTAATTGTAAGACGCGAATTGCTTGATGTAAAAGAAAGATAAGTGGTGAAGGATTTTTATTTGTCTTGAGAAAATTGTATGAAAAATTTGAACCTGAAACAATGATACAAAAATGCCCAATTATTCTTAGTGTACTGGCACATCAACCGGTTAGCGTGCAGCAATTTCTGTCAAACACTCTTCACACAACATACCTCCTCAGTTTCAGTTCTAAGCATTCTTCCAAAATTTCACCTCATTTTGTAACTGACAAGGTAAATAACCAGTAAGCCAGTTCATTGTTCTACATTGATGATATTACTCCAATCAAACGCATTAGTTATCTGGAATACGTACAATACGAACTTCCAAGTCTTCGACAGAACGCCGCCCCATTAAAAATCGCTGCGCAAACTGTTTCGAGAACCCCGTGAAGCTCCAGGCGACGGGAGAGCCCCGATTCTTTCACAAAACAAAGGTTCCAAGTACAAAAGAATGATGGCTTTAAAAGGGTGATAACGCGTGTCGATTTTTGGAGTTACAGAAGAAAAACTCGCCCACACGCGCCAATTATGCCGCCGTCACCCCTTCTTCGTTCATTCTCTCCTTTTCCATTGTGTTTTTAACGCCTTTTTTGTCGCCAGAATACGCACGAGTAGCCTATTGCTATCATTATTCTTCGATGCGTTGGCGTCGTGTGACAGAAATGGTTTCGTGCTTGGCAGGTAATTGAATGAAAGTGCCAGATATCCCAAAGCCCCGCTTTACAAGAAGTGTTGAGATACAGCTTCAGTTCTTATCTGATTTTAAAGGATTAGTATTGTGTGAAAAAGTCAGCGACTTTTTTCAATATTATATGGCAGATTTTGGTTTAGATTACTTTAAAACACGCGGAAGTAACGCAGAAGCAGATGAGCAACCCTTACTATCAGGATTTTATTGTATAAAATAGAAAATGAGTGAAGTTTATCAATGTGAACAGCGATGAAAACTTTTAATCCCTGTGTAAACTCTTGTTCTACCGAGGAAAAATTCTTCCCTATTTCCTCAAACAGGTATTCATCGTTGAGCATACAGTATTACTTGATGTACTCAGCGTTCATTTTTTATTCTAGCAGTAAAATCTGGATGGTAGAGAATTTTCAACGGAGATACTTCCTTGAAATGATGGTAGAAGGGATAAAAATAAAAGAAATATGCCACAATCAAATCATATCCACAAATCCAAGAAATATG
>BGPR01000477.1:233872-264225 GCA_013235015.1 Araneus ventricosus
ACGAAATTAATTCACAATGAAATTATTTCATTGTGGATACATCATTTAATTAAATTAACAAACTAGACGAAATTAATTTACAATGAATTTATTTACTTTCATTTGCGCAAAGTAAAACATTGTGTAAGTTTTCGTGACCCCAATATTTTTCGAAGGAGGACCACTCAGGTTTGAAGCTCACAATTTAAGAACCTAGGATCAGCGATTTCAAAACTTACGAGAAACAATTGCATTCAATTCACCCTTTCCGTTCTAAGCATAGAATTATTCATTCTGAAATTTGGGAAATGTACTCATTTTGGACCCAAGATGAAAGTTCAAAAAGAGAAAAAATTAAAGAAAAACACACAGCCCCACACCGAAAAAAGGAACGTATTTTTTTTAAAAATAATTTTCTTAAAAAGCAGCTGAAATAAAATATTTTAACATATTTAAAAATAATAAGAATGAAATTGTTACTGTAATTTCATTTAAATTACGTTCAAATTAATTTTTATTTTGAAAATTTTCGCTGAATGTTCACTGTTCACTTTCAGTTCCAAGCACAGAATTATTCGTTCTAAAAGTTGGGAAATGTACTCATTTTGGGCCAAAGATGAAAGTTCAAAAAATAAATAAATAAATAAATAAAATAAATAAAAAATAAAAAAAACAGATGAAATAAAATATTTTAACATATTTAAAAATAATAAGAATACAATTGCACCTTTAATTTCATATAAAATATGTTAAAATTAATTTTTATTTTGACTTTTTCCGCTGAACGAAGTGAATTTCAAAAAGATAATTTTTGAATAGATAAAATGGACAGTGCAGCCATTTATTGGTAAAAATAAAAAAATATATTTGAAAAGAAGAAAATGCGAAGAATTTAATGATGTCCATTTGGTATCAGAGGCAAGTCTAGATGCCGAACAAAAAAAAAAATAATGAAAATGATGATCCCAAATGTCATCACTGGAACTGAAAGGGCTAATGCTAAAATTTAATATTCGTAACAATAGCAAATTTGAATAAATCAAACAATTCAGAATTATATTTAGTACTGTGCAGTGTGCCACAATTGCAATACATTGAAAAATGACGCCCCGTTTATTTCTTTGTTCGAAGTAGCTGGAATTTTTTGTAGTAACAGCTTTTGCTTAAAAAAAACCCCTCAGAATCGAAATCAGCAATAACGGTACAGCTAAACTTTCACTAGAATATCTAAACATGCATACCTGTTGTACCCTGTATTTACAAGGTAAGCAACGGCACTCTTTCCTCAAAACAAAACGAAAACAAATATGTACAAAACGAGTATTACACTGGCGTGAGTGGCCTCCCTGAAACTTTCTCGCATACGCCTAACATGGGTGGGGAAAAAAATACACAAAGCGCCAGAAATGTGGGGTATTCCCTAACACAAGTGGGGAAAAAAACTGAATATGCAATTTCAAGGTCCTTTTTTTAACCGATTTAAACGAAAATTGGAGACAAATCTACAATTAGGGTTTCAAGACTAAATACGAAATTTCATTTATCTAAGTCATTGCTTTTAGAAGTTGTGGTCTTCAGAAGTATGCGATTACACAGACGGATTTGGCCCAAAACTGGATACGGACCTACATTCCTGATAATAAAACTGTGTACCAAATTTTATCCCTCTAGTTATTCAAGTTTTTGAGTTACAGTGTTCAAATGAACGCGGACATACAGACTTCTAGCAGACGGATTTTGTCCAAAATTTGATAAAAACCTACAAATTATGTGTCAAGATCGCATACAAAATTTCATCCCTGTAGCTCAAATAGTTTTCGAGATATCGTGTTCACAGACAGAAATAATTCCAAAATTGTGTTTTTCGGACTCAGGGAGGTCTAAAACGAAGTGATTCATCAAAATCTCGAGGTCGAAATTTTTGTAAAAAATAATAATAAAAAAAAAATAAAATAGTAAAGTAAAAATAAATGATAATCATTCATTAAATTATAACAATCCAAATATAGTGGGTTAAATATGCAAAAAAATTCCTGAAAAAATACGTACAATCATATATGCAATTATCAAAGGGTATTATTTCAAATTAACTTGGCATAATCAGGTGGTGTATTAACTATCTTTTAATATTAGAAAAAACCAGTACTTAAGACGGCCAGAAAATACCATTATCAATTATAGTTTAATAGATATTTTACATAATTTTATAGGAAAACATGATGATTAAACTTTCCGAAAAAAGTTAACGTTATTGCATTATGAATGACAAGCAGTAGTAGGGTATAAGTTAAACAACAAAACTTAAAGTAGGCAAGAGCAATAATTCAAACATAACGATACAATTCTAAGTTCTATACAATAAAATCACTGCATGTAAAAGTAATTCACAAACGTTTTCTTCATTTTTCAAAGATACCATAATTTACCTACTATAGAGGGTAAAATATAAATTCTAAATATCAGACGTAACAGCAGGCAAAATAGAGCGGGGCAAGAAGTTTTAGTAAAAGCATATGCGGAAATGGCGCGTTGAGGTGGTAGAGGGCGCTGTCTTAAATAATCGCACTCAGTGAGGACTTCGACCTGTAATTATCTTTATAAGAAAACGGAACTCGCTTAAAGGTATTTTATGTCTAATGAAAACAAGACACTAGTAGGAAGACGCCGTTTATGCTGTCAATCACCAAACTTTAAATGCACGGTGCTACTACGCAGTTGTGTATCGCATCAGTCAAATATTTAATACAGAATTTTCCCTGGTTGGCACGTGATCTCCTGCTACGTAGCTTATCATGCGCCCAAAGGGTAGAATTGTAGGAGGGGTACTAAAAAGAACAAACGTAGCCTCATCAGCAACCATTTGATTATCGCCCTCTAACATTTCAACGCGCCATTTCAGACCACACATTCTATTACAAAATCTGGTTGTTTTGGTCCCTTTTATCTGTATTTAATTTTAGAATCACTCTTTTTACTTTTTCGTATACGAAGTATACAAAGAGAAAGTATCGCAATCGTCAAAAAATTCGAACTCGAGATTTTGACGAATGTCCACGTTTCAGACCTTCCCTGAGACTGAAAAACACAATTTTGGAATTATGTCTGTCTGCCTGTGAACACGATAACTCGAAAACTAATAGAGCTACAGGGATGAAATTTGGTATGTGATCTTGACACCTAATTTGAAGGTTTCTATCAAATTTTGGACAAAATCTATCGACGGGAAGTCTGTCTGTCTGTCAGCGTTCATGTGAACACTATCACTCAAAAACATGAATAGCTAGACGGATAAAATTTGGTAGACAGTTTTATCATCAGGAAATGTAGGTCCGCATCAAATTTTGGGCCAAAACCGTCAAAGGGTTGACCGTCTGTCGGTCTGTAAAATCGCATACTTTTGAACGCCATAACTTCTTAAAACAATTACTTAGATAAATGAAATTTAGTATGTGGCATTCTAACATTAATTGTAGACTTGAGTCCAATTTTTGTGTCAAGCGGTTTAAAAAAAGGCGTTCAAATTGCAAATTTAGTTTTCTTTATCTTACGCAGCCCTATTGCGTAATCATGCCGGCTTCCGATTCTATTTTCTCGTCATACAATGACGAAAGGCTATTATTGCGTAAAGCTGCGTTCCAACGGCCTGTCTTTCCACGAGTTTCGTCCGCGGTTCGCGTTATTCCCTGTCGTCGGAACAGGAAGAATCGACGTGGCTCGTGGGCTTGTAAGTGCATCTGTGGTTTCCCGCGTTGTGGCGGTAAATAGCTCGCACATCAAAGGAGGAGGGAGTGACCAGACGGCGTTCGTGTATCCGTTCACTCGAACTCTGCCGAGATATTTGCGAAGTTACGCACCGTAGGAACGGCGCGGCTGTTTGAATTCCACCGACAACAGCCCACAAATACGAACCTCGAGCGACTCGAGGTTTGGCCAAGCCACACGCCGTCGGAACAGGGCTAAATGGCGAGTTAAACTTCCGCTTTAACCCCCGCCTTTCGCTTTTGGCGCAAGGGAAACCACGACCGTTGTTCAAGGTTCCACGACGTTCGTTACAGAGAAAAACGCGGGAAAACTCGTCGCGTTCTGGGCGTAGAACTGATTCGAAATCTTTGTCCGCGCGAGGGTGAGGGGAAATGACACCTTATACGAGAGTTTTTGAGAAATAAGTACACGAGAAAGTTTAGGGGAGGCCATTCCCGCTGGTTACATTAACAGCATTGTATGGAATTTTGGCATTCTATAGAGCGATTAAGCAAAGCACAAACTCTCTCTTTTATTTTAATATCTCACTGGTGTTTTCCGGACACTGGGAAGGTTCGAGAAGTATGCGCACAAGACAAAATGTCTGTAAAGACAGAGCAATTCAATAAATTAAAAATGCCGTTCTAGTCTATATCTTATTAAAAAGCAAATCAAATTTGATATAATTTTTCTTTAGAAATTTGCAGTACCTTTCAATTTATACTTTTCACATTTTCCAATAAATTATTTTCCCAATAAAGCCTTTTTGCAGAAGTAGTTATCATTCTATGCAATGCCTGGCTATTCTATAGATTACCTTGGAAAAAATAAAAATATAATTTCCTACGTCCAGGCATTCTATTAAACCTGAATGCTGTCAATTCAGTGATGTCACAATCACATGACTAAACGAACTTCCCACGTCACTGAGAATCTCACTGCAAGTTGTCTTATGCAGGAGAGTGACGTCACGCCCTTTACCCAACTGCATGATTTTCAGCGAGGACAAATAATAAATCTGCGAATCTGAAATTTATGCATCTCAAGTGGCTATGAATTAACTTTTATATATTACCAGTAGCAAATAAAAATATTATAACATTTCAAGTTAATTCCCATTGATTTAAACAATGGAAAACCACTTGCATCATAGAAAAAATGTTGCTGAACATTTGTTCAAACCTTTTATTAATTTGAATTTTTTTCATTTCATTCTTATTTTTTCCTACATAACAAATCATTGTACAGATGTCATATTTTTCTTTATCATTTAATATTAAGTTTATCGAAATCGAAAAAACACTAAATCGTCTGATATTAATTTTGATTATTTACAACTTTTATTACATCAGCAATTCATCACACTGACAACACGTTTTGATTTATTTAATGTCCTTTTCAATGATGAATCGAAATAATATATTCACGAACAATATAGATAATTTACGAAAATCCCTTTCGAACAACAAAATCTGATTTGCTTGAAATGGCAAAATTTGTTTTCTAAAGCACGAAAAATAATGTCAAATATTCCATAGAAATTCTTACAAATAAATTCATTATTGAATTTCATAACATTGGACAGGATTTAATCACACCATTTAACATTGCATTCTTAAGTAAATATAACTAAAAGGGCAAAGGTAAGATAAAATCAAATTTAATCCTCAAGGGGCATGTTTTCATCTCTCAGAAGTTTTAGTTTTAAAACACGAGATAAAATAACAACGTAACGATAGAAATTAAACTTTGCGCCGGATAAAAGGTCCCGAATGGCAACGAAATTGCGCAACCAATCAAGAGGGGTTTAAAGCTTCGATAACTTGATTGTTGAAATAATGCAGAAAATAATACGGGAAGGAGAATTTTTGTCGAAAAGTATAGAAAATTAATTAGTTCCGAGAGAAAATAAAATGGAACAGAATTATGATAATATCCTTGAAATAATATGAAAATTTTTATCACCTTCATTTCTGCCAATGTTGGAAAAAAAACCTGAATCACTACTAAAACGACGGTTTTCTGAAAACTTCTGTTTTGTCAATATGCTGCATTTGTATAAAAAATACGTCCTATATAAAATAATTCCGTTTAAAAACATTATTAAATATTTAAAAGTATTAAACGCTAGCTAATTCTTTTAAAGAATCATATACATTGTGGTTCCATTAGAGATGCTTTGAACAACTTTGGAGATTGCGTCTGTAACATTATAAGAGTTTAGTTCAGTTCGAGTCTTACCTTATCTTAAGTTTCTTCGCCCTCTTTACTAAACACAATTTTAAAAACAGCAATAACATTTAGTGCAAAATTATCATATTATCGTCCGAAATGGAAACTTGAACAAAGGAAAACATTACAATGGTGAACTATTTTCTGCATTTCTAAATATTGAAACAGTACCTGAATCTCTTTCCTTGCGTGTCCGGTTGTTTTAAACGGGATTACCTAAGATTTTTAACTGGAGGTTTCCCAGTATGCAGAATCATTTAAAAGAAGAAACAATTGGTGCTGCCATTGGAAAATTTAAAGATGATGCGAATATAAACATGTATAACTTTTATAGATTATGAGCAATAAAAGGTGTTCGTGCACTTTTTCGACGTACTGCACTTGAACTTGCAAACAATGAAAGCTGATAATTTCAGCACCAGAGAGATTGAACACAATGGTAATTTGTATGCCAGCCTTTTTGGAACTTAATAAAGGCAATTTTTCACATTTTATGTCTTATTGTTGGTCTCTATTTGAAGTAACTTTTTAAAAACTTCTAACATATTTTGTTTTTATTATTGGACATGAAGCATTGAATTACCTGTTTTTTTACAAATGTTTTGTATTCCTAATTATCGGTAAACTATGATTAAAAATAATTGTAATACAACATGATATTTAATATTTATGTCAAAATTAAAAGTAAGAAAATATTACACTTTATTTGTAATATGTTGCCCTGCATTTAAAAACATGCAATAAATATTCACTGTTATTAAATGGTTGAGATAAGTTTACTTCTTCTCAGAAGAAATAACATATTAATCAGATTTGAGAAAAAGTGTAATGATACAATAACAACCTTGACGTAATTGGTAGGTAAAATCGATCTTGGAATTACAGGCTGCTCGAAAGGAACAAAATTTACTCTATGGGTGTTTTATTTTTGCTTTTCATTTCTGATTCCATTTCATTTATTTTACAATCGTACTGATTTCTATGGAAACGAAATCGGATTTTGGAAACACGAGCAATAAGAATCATACTAAATTGCATTTGCAGTTAGCATATACATTTTTAATAGGGAAGAACTCTTCTCCTTCGAAGATTTTGTAGCAAACACACTAGAGTCTAAATTCAATACTTTTCCTACAAAATAATATTCCCCTTTAGCAATTGGATGGAAACAAAAATAGAACCCACATAAGTTTCAAATGCTGTTTTTTAAATGAAGTAAAACTCATTTTCGGAATTTATCCTTCGTCTCTCCATATGAAGGCAGCCAAATTTCTTAAAAACAATATATTAACAATGGATCGCAAGATTTTTTTAATACTTTTATACCGATCGCAGCTGTGTTTAGAGATAGAGAAAGGTTCAATTTTTTAATTATCACATTAATCTACATCAACAAATAATTATTTTTACTGTTGAAAACGACGGACTACTTTTTTACTTCAAGTGCTTTTGCAATGATGCTACTTGCTATTTACATACAACGCTATAACACAACAATTTGAAAAACGGAAGAAACATATAACTAACTATCTAAACCATAACGTTTGACAAATAATAATTAGAATCGAACGAACACAGTACAGAAATTAGAAATATTCGTATTACGACTAAAAGTGAAAATCAGCTTCTAGAACAAATTAGCACAAAAATGACAATATTTTTAAATTTAAGTTTACATACTGACAAAGCTGTGATATAGAAATAAAATAAATCCAATAAACAGAGACAGCGTTTTGTCCTCTGCTTTCTGTTATACAAAATAATTCGCGTTTTGTGCGTCGTAATGCAGTGAAGAAGGCAAAATTTGAATTTTTTTTCTTTCACCGAAATGTGGCCAAAATTTGATACAGACATACAATTTTGGTGACAAGACTACATATTGTATTTCATTTATTTATTTATTTAATACTAACAGCGGCTCGGCCTACCCTAAAGGGTATAATGTTGAAAATAGGCAGTTGGAGGAAATAAAAATTTCACAAACTATGCCCCGAACAGTGGCAGAGATCAAAACAGAGCTGGGTGGTAAACACTGGCTCGACCCACATCAGATGGGAAGATAATGATGGCTACAAATGCTCGACCCACATCAGATGGGGAGATAATGATGGCTACAAATGCTCGACCCACATCAAATGGGAAGATAATGATGGCTACAAATGCTCGACCCACATCAGATGGGAAGATAATGATGGCTACAAATGCTCGACCCACATCAGATGGGAAGATAATGATGGCTACAAATGCTCGACCCACATCAGATGGGAAGATAATGATGGCTACAAATGCTCGACCCACATCAGATGGGGAGATAATGATGGCTACAAATGCTCGACCAACTCAGTGTGGGGAGAACTTACTTGCTTAAAAAACAGTAAGCAAAATAACATTCCTTAAAAACCTAACAAGGTGAGAGAACTTCAAACACTCTTACATAGAATTTACATGAAAGGTACCAAGCAAATTATGAAAACATTCTACTGAAGCATATAAGAACACAGGATACACACAATAAATGACATCAATACCACAAAAAACACTTTAAAATATTAAAACATTAATAATATTAAAACAAACAAATAAAACATTAAGGACAGTAAAACATTAAAACGTAAAAAAATCTCATAAACCTTGAAGTTTTCATCTCAACCAAAAAAAATTTTTTTTTTTTCCATTTATTTAAGATTTTATCAGTATTTCATTTACGTAAGAATTGCGGTTTTCTGTTCACATACACAAAAAGAGACAGACCAACAAATGGTCGACTCTTTCAAAGATGTGGTCCGAAATTTGATACAGATATACAATTCTGGAGGCGTTCTTGAATTATGAAATACACATATACATGGACGATCAAACGGACTTTTAGTTGACTGATTTTGTTAAAAATTTGACAGATGTCTACAATTTCGACATAAAGACGTCGCACCAAATTTCAATCGTCTAGCTCTCTCTTTTTTGTTACTGAGACATAGGCAGACAGACAGACATAAATCTAAAATGTTATCTGGGATTCCGGAAGAACTAAACCGTGGAGATTCATCAAAACCTCGAGACCGAATTTGACGATAAGACTTTCTTTCGTGTACGAGAACGTAAAAATGGCTAAATATGTTAAAATTCAAAGTTTTAATGAAATCTTCGAAATAAAAAAATAGGTTTTCTGAAGTAATACAGCAACTACAACTATTCGCACTCTAAATAAACCGAATGCAATGCTTCCAGAATAGCTTAACAAAAAATCCATCGCGTACCCAAATACGCAAGAAAGATTTTAAATCCTTAAATAAAAGCAAACCTACCTAAAGCTGTGTCTACCATTCCCCCAATGATGCAGCCTTATACTCACACGTAACATTGGATGCAGCCGACGTTACATCTTTAATGCTGCCAGTGGAACGAAGAGCTTTTCCACTGGAGCTGCCTTTTCCTCAGCAGCGCAGTTAATTCAAATAACGATCATATCGAGCATTTGTTTCTGACGACTGACGATGTTGTCTGCCCTGGTTGACTTTTCGCTGCGAATCCATCTCGCCCAGCTTTGTGAAGCTTTTCTCTCACGTGATAATGTTAATGGTGCTCTGGTTGGTCTAGGATTTAGATAAATTGCTCGGTTATGTAAGGAAGAGTAATGAATATTTTTGTTTGCAATGAAATAGAGATGACGGGAAATTTTTCGGATGATATTGCATGGAGTTTCAGGCGAACAAATCGAGTGAAAGGAAGAACTATCGATTAACCAACAGCTTTTTCATTACAACCGCCTTTTTCTCAGTAGCGCAGTTAATTCAAAAAACGTTATATCGAGCATTTGTTTCTAACAACTGACGCTACTTCGATTAACTAACAGCTTTTCCACTGGAGCTGCCTTTTCTTCAGCAGCGTAATTAATTCAAATAACGATCATATCGAGCATTTGTCTCTGACGACTGACGCTGTTGTCTGTCCTGATAGACTGCGAATCCATCTCGCCCAGCTTTGTGAAGCTTTTCTCTCACGTGATAATGTTAATGATGCTCTGGTTGGTCTAGGATTTAGATAAATTGCTCTGTTATGTAAGTAAGAGTAATGAATATTTTTGTAAGCAATGAAATAGAGATGACGGGAAATTTTTCGGATGATATTGTATGGAGTTACAGTCGAACAAATCAAGTAAAAAGATCTATCGATTAACTAACAGCTTAAATAACTAGTGATTGACTAAATACATAACCAGCTATCGATTCACTAACAGCTTTTTCACTGCAGGCTTCCTTTTGCGCAGTTAATTCAAATAACGTTATAGCGAACATTTGTTGCTGATGACTGCCACTGTTGTCTCTTTTCTCTGTAAAGTTCTTCTCTCTCGTGATGAGGTTAATGTTGTTTTGGCTCATCTACGGATTTAGATAAATTGCTCAGCTATGTAAGCAAGAGAAATGAATATTTTTGCTTGTAATGAAATAGAGATGACGGAAAATTTTCTTATGGCATTTATTGTATGGAATTTCGGTCGAACAAATTGAGCAAAAAGAAGACCTATCGATTAAATAACAGCTTAACTAACTATCGATTAAATAACAGCTTAACTAACTATCGATTAAATAACAGCTTAACTAACTATCGATTAACTAACAGCTTTGCACTGTATCTCTTTTCCTCAGCAGAGCAGTTAATTCAAATAATGTCTTATCGACAATTTGCTTCTAACAACTGACGCTAATTTGATTATAACTAACTTCGATTAACTAACAACTTAACTATCGATTAACTAACAACTCTTCCACTCCAGCTGCCTTTTCCTCAGCAGCTCAGTTAATTCAAATAACGATCATATCGAGCATTTGTTTCTGACGTCTGACGCTGATATCTGTTCTGGTAGACTTTTCGCTGCGAATCCATCTCGCCCAGTTTTGTGAAGCTTTTCTCTCCAGGGATTATACTAATGGTATTCTGGTTGGTCTAGGATTTAGATAAACTACTCAGCTTTGTAAGCAAGAGTAATGAATATCTTTGTTTACAATGAAATAGAGATGATGGGAAATTTTAGGTTGGTATTGCATGGAATTTCAATCGAACAAATCGTGTAAAATTAAGATGTAGCGATCTGTATGTAATTTTAAGTTATTATTAGGGGTGTAACGGCATTCGGCCTGACCGAATAAATTTCAGAATAATAATTTTTTTAAAAATGTCCTTTTAAATATATTTAACAAAGAATATTTAAGAATTACATTTCAGTACATTTGCTATAAAAAATCTCCTATCAGTTACTTAATTTTAAGTTGCACAGTAGGTACATAAATGTATTTAATAATGTTACATATTATTTATCATTGTAAACCTGAAATTATGATGCAAGAATAATAATTTTTGACCATTTTCAGGAAAAAATTTATTCCATTCGGTTTCAGATATATTACCAGATTCAAAAAAGAAACTCTCACTTATACTGTGCTTGAAGGAGCTGAAAGATATTTTCTTGATAACTTTGCAAGTCTAAGAAATTTTCCCCCATTTTTTCCCCAACCAATTAAGTGGATTCTTGGTCCTCAACTATTAGAAGTTCTTTATCGAAATAGGAATTTATTTCTAGTAATTTTTAATTTATACATTGAATTTTCTTCTGTGTTTGCCATTGTCAAGTTCTGCAATGATGGCTTTATTTTTATTTCTGTGAAGCAATCCTAAATTCAAGAGGTTTTCTCATTCCTTATTACTGGGATTATTATTGGAATTCAGGTATTTAAAATATTACACAACACACATCAAGGTGTCATTTTTTTTAAATATGTAAATAATAATACAAAATCAATTTTATAAATCTTTACTTTTTTATTTTAAATTTGAGAACTATTTTATTAGGAATCGAAGTGAAATGTTTTAAAGAGTTGGTATTCGGCCTGAAATTTGCCGAATATTCGTTATTCGGCCAAATCACTATTCGTTACATCAATAGTTATGATATATTAAAATGAATCGATTATTAACTGGACGTAACCATGCAATTGGGAACCAAATTCAGAAGGTACAGTTTGAGACTTAGCTGTTTTCGCAAAACATTTTAATACGGCATTTCACAAATTTGATTAATACATTATCAGTAATCTGCTGCGTAAAATACTTTAATTGGCTCAATTCTGTAGAGCAAACTACTTACATTCAGGAGCAGTCAGGATTGCGAACTTGATATCCATGAAAATGCTACTTGTCCCCGACTGCATGACTGCGACCAAAAGTGAAGCGAAAATAAATTAAAATTTGACACTTTGATAAAACATAAATTGAACACAATGAATCTGACTCTTTTACAGTTTGAAATCAATCTGTCCTCATCTGAAGCGAACTCGCTTTCCAATTGTTTTCTTTCTGGGTTACAATTTCCGCGTTCAATCTTCATCGTTCCACTTTTCATATTTATTTCTGTGGAAACCAAACGAGACTTCGAAACCATGAGTAAACCAGCGGGAGTGGTCTCCCCTAAACTTTCTCGTATACTTCCCCAAAAAGGCGTTGTTTCCCCTCCCCCCGCGTGGATAAAAAAAAAAAAAAAAATCGAACCTACCGTAACCCAGAATTCAATGACTATCGGAAGGTTTTTCATTGTAGATTATAGCGATTGTAAAATATTTAGATGAGGAATCACATTCAAAGATATGCTTACCGATTTCCACTCTTGCCGGCTCAAGGACAAAGTGACGTAATCCTTCCGCGTGCACAGAGATTGCTACCAGTACGCATGCGCATGGAGAATCGGATTAAAAAACTGAATATGCAATTTGAACGCATTTTTTAACCGATTGAAACGAAATTCGGGCACAGATCTTAAATTAATGTTAGCAACCGTCACACCAATTTTTATTCATCTAAGCCAAAGGCTTTAAGAGATATAATTTTTACAAGTATGCGATTATACAGACCGACAGACCATCGACGGATTTGGTCCAAACTTTGATACGGACCTACATTCATGGTGATAAAACTGTGTACCAAATTTTATCCATCTAGCTAATCAAGTTTTTGAGTTATAGTGTTCACATGACCGCAGACGGACAGGCAGACTTCCCGTAGATGGATTTTGATCAAAATTTGACAGAAACCTACAAATTATGTGTAAAGATCGCATACCAAATTTCATCCCCGTAGCTCTAATAGTTTTCGAGTTATCGTGTTCACACACAGACATAATTCCAAAATTGTGTTTTTCGGACTGAAGGAGGTCTAAAACGTGGAGATTCGTCAAAATCTCGAGTTCGAATTTTTTGACGATTACAATACTTTCTCTTTGTAGACTTCTTATACGAGAAAGTAAAAAGAAGAAACACTGGGAAATACAAAGTAAAAGAAAAAAAATGTTAACATAGACCGTATTACCCACATCCATTAGGTTTCTTTATCAAACAAAAAGGTGCTGTTTCCCCTCCCCCCGCGTGGATAAAAAAAATTCGAACCTACTGTAACCCAGAATCCAATGACTATCAGAAGGGTTTTCAATGTAGATTATACTGATTGTAAAATATTGAGGTAAATAATCAAATTCAAAGAGATGCGTACCGATTGCATCTAGCACCACTTCCACTCTAGCCAGCCCAAGGACAAAGTGATGTAATCCTTTCGCGTGCTCAGAGGTTGCTACCAGTACGCATGCGCATGGAGAATTGAATTAGAAAAAATAATTATGCAATTTGGACGCCTTTTTCTTAACCGATTGAAATGAAATTCGGGCATAGATCTGTAATTAATGTTAGCAACCGTCATACCAATTTTCATTTATCAAAGCCAAAAGGTTTAGGAGATATAATTTTTACAAGTATGCGATTATACAGTCCGGCAGACAGTCAACCCTTTGACGGATTTGGCCCACAATTTTATACAGACCCACATTCATGATGATAAATGTACCAAATTTTATCCATTCTTTTGAGTTATAGTGTTCGCATGACCGCGGAGAGACAGACAGGCAGACTTCCCGTAGACGGATTTTGTCCAATATTTGATAGAAACCTACAAATTATGTGTCAAGATCACATACCAAATTTCATCCCAGTAGCTCTAATAATTTTCGAGTTATCGTGTTCACAGAGAGACAAACAGCCGTAACTCCAAATTGTGTTTTTTGGACTCAGGGAGGTCTAAAACGTGGAGATTCGTAAAAATCTCGAGTTCGACTTTTTTGACGATTACAAAATTTTCTCTTTGTATACTTCGCATACGAGAAAGTAAAAAGCATTCACGCATATCATATTATTGAAATTCCAGTTCTGGTAATTAAGTTTTACATAATCTAGTAGTGAGACTTACAAAGTTTTGTCATTTTTATTTCTCAGCATAATTCCCCTTTAAATCAAGTTCATGTCTGTAGTTTGATTTTAGTATTTTGGAAATAAAGGTAAATAACTCTTTGAGGGAAAGCGACTGTCACGGGGGCGTACTAGCTTCTTGGCACAATCTCTTCCGACTGTCACAAATACATGCCACCTCTTGTGACTCTTAGCTATTGACTGTCACGTAGACGCGACAGCAGGCCCTGAGCAGCCACGCGCATTGGGAAACGTCCGCCAGACGGAACCGCACGTTTCCTCAAAAGGATAATTTTGCACGGGTTGCGCGACTTTTCGATCACCCTGTAAAGGTCAATTCTATTTTCTACAAAAATGATTAACAAACAAACACGGAAAGCAACAGATACGAAAAGGGTAAATGATTGTTGTACGAGAATTGACTGACCGTATGGATAAACAGTACAGAATCTACACGTTTAAAAACCTGATAGTCAATTAAAAATAAATTTTGCATCCCACACATGTCAGGCGGCACGTATTTTCCTTTTTTCTATACTCCACATGAAGAATAAAACCCTCTGGATAAGGTAAAATAATTAAATCGTTGATTGCAGAAACCACACGAGTCAATTTTTTCAATACTGCGTTCATGCTGTTTTCACATTCTAAAGGGGTATTTAAATATTTAAAGTCAATAAATTAATTAATCATTAATTTAAAAATTAATCAGTTGTTTTAAACCTCCCACCATTTTGATATTATTGACTTATGCGGTTTCTGCGATCAACGATTCAATTAATCTTGACTCAGTACATGTCTTTGCGTTTAGTTTGCAGGCTACCACAAGACTAATTTAGTCTCATCAAATTACACCCACAGTAGTCGGCAGCTTTTAAGTTTAAGGAAATTATTTACAGGAATAAAGTTTTAATTTAATCCAACAATCTTGATACGATTTACGACAAATTACATTGAAACACAATGTACATATTTGCATCCCTGAAGTAATCTAATTATGTTAATCTATCTCTGCAGTTTCTCGCTCATACAGCAGCAAAGACCATTCCACTGTGAAACATAAGGAGAGGGGGAGGGTAGGTAGTGGGCATCTGGCGGACTTAAACCTCATTGTACTTATCTCATTAGAGTAATTTTGAAATATACTTCGTAGCTTAAAATCCTGGTCAAGAGATTCACAAGGATTGTGTAGCGTACTCGCATTTTTACGAACTTCCGTACCATCAAAAATGCGTAATGGCAATAAATAGTTTTTAAGAGTTCAGTATTCACTGATGATTTAAATCAATGTCTTGATTTTGCGAAATTTCTGTTTTATTTCTATACTTATGAGTTATTAGAGGTAAAAGTTACTGATGCAATAACATTTTGTTTTGTGAATGTGTTTCGGAACATTGCGCATTGTCTGTTTTTGTAATGTTAATAACCCTTTCAGTCGCAAGCATAGAATTATTCATCCTAAAATTTGGGAAATGTACTAATTTTGGGACAAAGATGAAATTTCAAAAAAAGGGGAAAAAATAAAAAAAAAATTAAAATATTTAAAAAAAAAAAACAGATGTGAAATAAAATATTTTAACATATTAAAAAATAATAAGAATAAAATTGTACCTTTAATTTCATTTAAATTATGTTAAAATTTATTTTTTTGACTTTTTTCCGCTAAATGGAGTGAAGTACAAAAAAGCAATTTTTGAATAGATAAAATCGATAGTGCAGCCATTTATTCGTAAGAATAAAAAATATATTTGAAAAGACGAAAATGCGAAGAATTTAATGATGTCCATTTGACATCAGAGGCAAGTCTAATGCCGAACAAAAAAAAAAAAAAAAAAAAAAAAAAAAAAAATGAGGATTCCAAATGACATCAGTGGGACTGAAGGGGTTAAAGGCTTTTATTTAATTTAACTAGTTTTATATTTTTAAAGATGGGATTTCGTAATCGGCTTGCACTCATTTCTTGATGTATTAGAGTTCTGAAATTTCGTATACATGTGCGCTCCCGATGATAATACAACATGTTAATATTTTCGGAACCTTATTTTTAGTTAATAAGTTCATTTTAATGAAATTTTGATTTCATATGAGTGACGAGAAAATAAAAATCATAAAGAAATTAAGCAAAAGAATCAAATCAATAAATCAAAGTTACAGTATACAATTCTAAACGTTGCCTACCAACTTCCCTCTTTCATAACCACTAGAACAGAGTTTGAGGAAATGAATATTAAAAAAAATAGTAACGTTTCAGCAGTAGAAAATACAGAAGATATAATATTGAATTACCAAAACAATTATATTAATGAAACACAGAATTAAAACGAAACTGCCAAAACAGGTTGATCTGGGACTTGACAGGAGACTTATCCACTTTCTCATCAACAATGAATGTAAACTGTGTAAACAATGAATTTTCTACCATTGGCGGAATGACGTCAGTTTTTCCGAATATGTCAGATTTTCACTTTTACAACCAAATTTGTCTGTCGCCGCATTGACTGGTGTAAATCCAGACATTTTGAAGATCCGACCATTACTTGACTTCATGTATGTATACCAAGGACTATCATTTACTACTTCCGACAGGTGCTGCTCGGACTCACTGGACTAGAAAACTTTGTAAAAACTATTTATTTTTAAACAGGTTGAAGTCAATTTTTGGAATTTCTAGGAAAATTTGTGATGATTTGCAGCGCTTGTGATCTGAATTGTATATACATATTGTTATGTAAGTAATCCCTTGATTGAGTTTCTATTTTTTATCATTATTATTATCCATTTTTGTTTCTTGTGTTTTGCAACGTTGGTTTTGTTTTGTAGCACCGTTGGTGCTTTTGTGTTGTATGTGTTTCTGTATGTTTTTTTTTTTTACGTAGCTTTGTAAATCCATACCCTCCAAATATTGTAACTTTTTTCTTTCATCACTGGTGTGGCTCCTCCCCGTCGATCCTTGCTGACTCTAAACCCTTTGGGTGAGTCGGTCGGCGTGGGTTATGTATGTACTAATCCAGATGTGAGCTTGAAAACCGAACTGTCCGGACGTAAGGTAACCCTACAGATTATTGACTGTTGCATAAAAACGTACCAAACAAACAAACATAAAAAAAAACAGTGGGGCGCAAAAAATACGAATCTACTGTATTATGAAGAAAATATCTACTGGCAGATACTTTTTTGACTACAAAATCCATATAAATTCCCATTATCAATGAGAAATAAAATATGAAAATAAATTCTTCACATTATCAATCCATTCCTGAAGAATTCGAACCAGACTCTAGTATATGCAAATCCGTTTGGATAATTTTTCAACGAAAACTTTCTTCGGATAAATCAGCAACTAACTTACTCAATGTCATATACAGAAATGGGCAATTACTTCTAGATTTAAACCGTAAAGAGAACCGAGAGTTGTCGAATGTGTTTAGTCTAGGAAGTAGGTGACAGATGGTAGATATAGTTAAATGATTATGTTTCGAAAAAGATAATGCGGTAACAATCGATTTTTATGAACCTGCTATTTATATACTTGTAATATATGGTTTAAATAAATGTGGAAAACTTACAAATCCAACTCAATCGAATGAATTCAACGCATCAGAAGAACAGTGAAACCTTTCATACTGTCTATAATGATAAACCTGCTTATAACGATATTTTCAGAAATGGACCAAGAACTAAAGCAATTTCACTTTTCAGTCGACAATAACTACTACTTCTTTGAAAAAGAAATTAAAAAAAGATATTGGAGATGTGGGAAAAAATTAAAGTGAATAGGACATGAAAACGATTGATAGGTGCTGTAAATGACGATATTGACAAAGTTTGCAACATAAATTTTCATTTTGAAGCTCTTAAAGAAATTTAAATACAAAATTTTATAACAGTACATAAAATTGTATATTGAATACTTTTATAAAAAAATTATATCAGAGGTTATTTGTAAGATGAATCAATAAGCGCATTAAAATATGTTAGTATATTAATAATAAAGAATGGATGCGCAAATCCTCACACTGTCTCTAACGATAACCTGTCTATAACAATACACGTTGTAAGTCCCTACAATACCGTTATAGACAGGTATTACTGTATATTGAGAGATTGCTGAAATGTAACTTTAATTTCGCTTTAAGTAAATAACAAAATATTTTAATTATTTTTAATGGTGCAAACAAGGTGGATATTAAAGTGTGGCAAGTAGAACACCAAAGCTGTAGAGGAAAAGGTCACAAGTTCGAGTTGGCTGCATCACTTAAATCAGTGTTTTATATTCTTAACAGAGTTACCCCCGGCCTGCCTAAGTATACGGGGTCACTGAATGACAGACACTGCAATACTGAGGCCGGAGTCCTAATAGCCCATCACCGGGCCACGGCCCGACCCCTCCAGAAGGAGGCACGTACTATCACTGGTGGGAGGTAGCTCGACCTCCCACTAATGCTATACCCCCAGGGGAAGCGAGTGCCCGCTTGCTTATACGGCGGTCACTCATCCGTGCACTCGCGGTGCCGACCGGGGAGGCGTGTTAGCAGGGCGTTGCCCTCCGGGAGCAGTGTTTCATAAACTGGAAGTCGGAAATCAAAATATTGAGGGGGGATAAATTAGTGACATGACGTTTCTCTTTAGAATTCTTCAATATTTGTTAGCAAAAAAAAATAATAAAAAATCAAAAAAATAAGATATATTTTCACATGACACTACAAACATACTACAAAGCGGCCGTATTACGTAAGGAAAATGGTGACAAAGAAAAGCACCAGTTTAGATACAATTTAACACACAGAACTCAACTGTCTAATCATAAGTAAGAAAATGTTTTCGCAAACAGCATCGTTTTGTCATTTCATTTGACACACATTGCATAGCGGAAAACTTCGAACGAAAACTTGCAACAGTACTTATCTTCATTTGCAAACGTTGTCGGGGGAAATAAACTCAAAAGTGTTTTCTCTTCCAAATCCTAGCAGGAAATAACAACGATTCCACATCAAAGATACGCCTTCCCTTTCATCGACACTAAAATGCAGGCCTACTCCCCATTAATTCCCCTTCTAAAAAAATCTGTAACGGATGCTCTATCACGGAAAAGAGGAAATGCAGCTCTTCCCCGCTACGGAAACGGACTAATCTTTAAAATCTTGAACGCTCGATTCATTGGGGGTGGGGAAAGACTTATCTTTCCGTTCGCACAATGTGACAGTGAAAGGGTGATAGGCACCCCCTCCCCGACCACCTGACGGGGACGAGATTCAGTTTTCTTCTTTTTTTATTCTTCCCCCTATTCGTTCAATAATTCAAGGAATGTTAGAAGGTGCGAAAAGGAGATTTGGAAGACACCGAAAATTTAAAATGCGGGTAGCGTTCACTCGTCTGTTTTGTTTTTGGACTAAAATCGTGTTTGTGTTTATTTTTGTTGACGTCTTTCTAATGCTATCAGAGATGAACGAAAAGGTTTAGTGGAAGAATGGGGTATAAAGGTAGGATGTTGTTGTTGGGGATGCTATCCATCGAAGGATTTGTATCTTTGGGAACAATAGAGGGAGTTTAGTTCTGTCTACAGACGAGTGAGTAATATCATTTACGTAAGTAGATTTCCGACTTGTTTGTTAAAAGCACAATAAAAAGGTATCAAATACTCTATGCTTCTATGATCTGAAAGGTATCAAATACTCTATGCTTCTATGATCTGAAAGGTATCAAATATTCTATGCTTCTATGATATGATATCAAAGAACTAAGAGTAGCAATTCGAGTTTTATCCTAGTCAATTCCAGAAAAGAAATCACCTATGCACTTCCGATAATGGCTTTTCACTTGATTATCAATTATGAAATTATGTATGCATTTAGCAAGATACAATACAAAAAGAACACCCGTAGAACAGCTGTGGTACATAAACGTAATCACGAGTAAGACTTCTGGGAAGGAAGGTTTAAAACATAAGTTATAACATCAAAGGAAAAAAGTGGGATAAAAGGAGGCATGGATCTCTCTTGCAGTTCTACATCTCTCAAACTAACCACTGATTCTCGAGATACATTCATTTAGAGATTTCCAGAAACCCGCCACATATCCTTTAAATAAGAGAAAGAGAGGCCAATATAACTGCGGAGGTTTGATGACCAACGAAGACATGCTGGATGGACACAAATCTTCATGGCTTCGGCAGAGGGTCTGTGACTGTTAAGAGGTGTAGGGATGAGATCTTGGAGCCCTATGTTAGTATTTTGATATATCGTCGCTTAACACGCAACACCACGTATCTCAATTTTTTTAAATTTCAAAGAGGTAGAAAAAACTGTATTTTTCACAACCAATAACAAATATTTCCGCTATATTTACATCTGATATAAACGTGAGACCTCATGTTTCTACAGATGTGAAAAAAAAATTCAGATATATTCATTATTCGTTGCGAAAAATGCAGTTATTTCTTCCTCTTTGAAATTTCAAAAAATTGAGATAGGTGGCGTTGCTTGTTAAGCGACGATATACTACACTTGGAACGTTCTTTCATTTAAAGCTCTGCTAGTCGACGAATTTTTCGAAAGTGAGGATATTCGCCGGATGGATTGGCCAGCCATATCTCCAAATTTAAATCCTATACAGAATATCTGGAACGGTCTAGGGAGAAAAATTACAACAAGCGTCCATTTCCCATAATCATCCAGGATATGAAAAAAAGCGTTCATGGACGAGTAGAATCGACTGTCACAGGAACTCAAACTGCCTCATTTTAAGTATTAATTCGTGTTATTCTGTACAACTGTAAGATAGGGCCATACACTCCATTAACACATTTTTTGTTCGTTATTTAAATCTTGTCTTAAAGAAAATCATAAACTATTTATCAGTTCAAAAACAGTTCATTTGCAAGAATGTAATGGGGAAAAGCCATTAAAAATGTTCCTTGGCTGCTTTGATTGTAACAATACAAATAGCTATGCTTATTTACCAATTTTTACTTGCGCTAAAATAAATAGTAAATATACAAAAAATATTGCAATAAGCTCAAGAAACCGAAAAGGATTTTGTAACTTAAAACTGAATTCCGTAATTTTTTAAGATGATCCCAAATATGAACTTTCTATGAAACGAAATTTTTAACTAGTTTGTACGAATTCATAAAATCACACATTCACTGAAGCAGAAATCGACTGAGAAGTCATGAGAATATTAGTACACGTAATATAAATATCATAATACTCATACACTCGTAGTATACAGTGAAACCTCTTCGAACGGCCACCCCTCTTAACGGTCAATTTTTCGTGGCACGGATTTTTCAGCCCATACACCTAATGTTAAAATAACCCCTAGTAATGGCCACCCAACCCCTCTGAACGGCCGCCGGGTGGGTTCGCCCATCCCATTAAACAAACGCATCGGTTAGAGATTTACTTTTTAAACTGAAAAACGAACTTGAAAAAATGGTTTTTTCCGAGAAGGGTAAAAACTTAAAACAGTCACAAATTGTATCCTTTTTTCAAAAAATGTAAAAAATTATTAAATAAAGTACTATTTTCTCTTTAGATAAGTCTCAAACTTCATTTTAAATAAGAAATATGAGTCAGACTTGTTTATATTAGGTATTATAGCAATTATCTTGTAATTGTAACGAAAATCCTTTAGAGCGGCCACCCCCTCTGAGCGGCCAATTCTTCTAGGAACGGAGGGGTGGCCGCTCAGAGAGGTTTCACTGTATTATGAAACCAAGATTTAAAAAAAAAAAAAAACGTAATTCTCGTTTGTTTCTAAAAATATCGAGACAGACATCTACACTAACATTTTGTAAAACTGGAAACAGAATAATTAATTATCGCTCAGTCAAATTTTAATGAGTATTTAAGTCAAAATGATCTTAAATTATATTTATTTACAAACATTGAAGAGGCTTTGTAAGTTTTCGCAACTCCACACGGAATCAGAATCCACAGTTGAGGCACTCCTGCCATAAACCAAGAGTTTTTTTTTATCACGAACCAGAGATACCGACACAAAGCCACAAAAGATTCGAAGTATAGAACAGAATCAGGAAAAACAATACAAAATCTCCATAACTTTAAAAAAATCAAGAAGATCAAATGCTGAAATCTCAGTGAACAATATAAACAAATATTTTACGGTTGAGGTGCGCGATAACTTTTTCAGTTAAAGCAAACAACGAAAAAAGGTTGAACTTTACGACCGAATAAGTTTTCAAACGACTGCAGAAAAAAAAAATCGCCACCTTTCACCAAAGCAAAAAACCCCACAAACTCAGCAATCAGGACTCCAACCATGCGCTGACTCAGCCCAAAAGAGGGTAAAAAAACGACGCCACAAGAATTTTAAATTTCTCTTTCTAAAAGAACACCCATTCCCAACTGAAAATTTACAATGCACTCCCACACCGCGGAAGTGTTAACCGAATGAAGCCTCTCCATCCCAAATCATGCAAACAAAAACTTTTTTTCTCTACTCCCCAAACGTGGAGAGACAGAGCTGTGGATGACTGATGCGTTATCACACGGAAATATGGACTCTGCAATTACACAGAGTGGTTGGACCAATATTTTGTTAGCGAAATTGTTGGCGGGGGATTTTAAAAGCCTATGAAGAAGGGGAGGCAGCGGTGACCCCCAACGCTTTTTATGACCGTGGCCATCTGGTAAAAAGAGGATCTATTGGTGAGGTTGAAAGGGTAAACTAATGTCTGGAGGAGAATTTAGATAATATTTAACCTTTTATTTACCGAATTAACTTACCAGCAACTTTTCAATTTTATTTTGGTATCATTAGATACGTTTTAATGCAGAATAACCCAGGAAAGATGGAAAAACTTTTTTAATGAAATGAAATAATTTAATTAATTTGATTAATAATTAAATTTCATTTTTGTCTTCATCTGCCATCTGCTGCTAGCTGTCGGAATTACATTCCTCGTGTTCATGTGAATACTGTCAGGAAAATCGGTCAAATTACGAAGATATAAGCTTGATTAAAGTAGTACTTTTAAGCACAGTCGGGAAATAAAGGGTTGAAGCCAAATGCAAGCAAATTTTCAGGTAAAACTCACTTTTACGTTAAACTTGTTCAGCCAATATAATATGTATAATACATGTTGATCTCAATAATTTCATTTATACATTTTACAAGATGCACTGCAAATTACTGTACAGAATTATACATAAATATATCTATGATTATATAGATTTGAATCCCTTCTTTCAATCTTTGTTTTAGAAGTCAGTCTCTTCAGTTTGTTCCCCAAACATGAAGAGACAGAGCTGTAGATGACTGATGCGTTATCACATGGAAATAGGGACTCTGCAATTACACAGAGTGGTTGGGCCAATATTATTTTCGCGAAATTGTTGGTCGGGGATTTTCAAAGTCCATGAAAACGTGGAGGCAGCCGTGGCCCCCAACTCTTTTTATGGTAAAAAGCGGATCTATTGGTGAGGTTGAAAGGGTAAACAAATGTCTGCAGGAGAATTTAGATAATATTTAAAACCAAATATAAGCAAATTTTCCAGTAAAACCAGGGCCAGATTTCCCATAGGGCCAACTTAGGCCATTGCCTAGGGCGCAGCCATCGGGGGGCGCATGTACAAAGAAATAACAATAAAATATTTAGACATTTTTCAGAGTTATTTTCAAAAGGTTATACAAAATGATTTTTTGAAATTTACATTCGGTACATTAAACATATTGAGCAATACATTTTTTGCCTTCTGTGGACCATATCGTGTCTTGCTTTTGGACTTATTTGCATTGAAAGAGATTTCAGAAGACCTGCCTACTTCAATGGCCCTTCAAACCTACTCATGGATAAAAGCGTGAAAAAAGAAGTTCTATTTTCAGACGATTTCAAGAAATGGAAGATCTTTGTAGGCGTTATTGTTATGTTATTTCATACGTAGTTTAATTTTGAATTTAAAATTAAAAGTGATTCAATGATTACAAAAATTGTATTAAATGCTTATATATTTTAAAAATAAACTATTGTATATTACTTTTTTGAGAGGGGAGAGGGTGCAGAATATGTGTTGGCTTAGTGCGTAGAAATGCGTAAATTCGGCCTTAGAAAACCTAACTTTACGTTTAACTTGTTCAGCCAATATAATATGCGTAATACATATTCATCTCAGTAATTTCATTTATACATTCTACAAGATGTATTGCAAATTACTGTATAGTTTCAGTATTGTACATAAATTTATCTATGATTATAAGGATTTGAATTCTTTCTTTGTCGAGTTTATAGGATGAGTGATATCGTTTACGAATAACATTTTAAAAAAATTGGGAGAAAGGGAATACAACAATAATTTATCCTTACGCTTTTGGTCAGTTTTATGATTTGTCAACTTAATTTCAAGATTTATATCTTTGTTTTGGGAGAATGCTAATGAACCTATTACATATAGCATACTACGACTTATAATTGTTCGATAATATAAAACATATCTAATCTGAAACAGAACTATTTGTATCGATAATATAAAATAGAAAATAAATGTGTCTAGCTGTTACAAGAATTCCTCCGAAACGGTGAATAGCAGTGACATGAAATTAGCACATGCAATTCTGGGCCCATTTCTAAGTCAACTGAACTGTTTTGAATACTCAAAAATAATGATTTAGAAAGATATTTAATTATGTAAAATAAAAGTTTATGACAAATTCTTAAAAATAAATCATAATTTAAGTCAACTTAAAATTGCGATGGAAATATTTTATTGCCGGACGAGCATAGAAACAACTAAAAAACAAGAGAAAGGTATTTTGGCAATGAAAACCAGGATTCGAAGGAACTTCAGACGGTAAGAATGCTAAGAAGGTATGGTTATAGAATTAATTAAAAGATGTTATGAAATTACATAGGTATTAAATGCCGACAGTGATGGATTAAATATACTTCAGATTTTAAACGATCTTCTTAATTCTGCTAAGAAACTTCTGTTTCAGAACATTGCTCATCGCCGAAGATCAACAAGAGACTAAAAATATTGTATAATCCGAAATCTTGGGATAAATTTGATAATAATAATTTTGATAATATGATTAACAAAATTACTTGTAACAAATAAAGAGTGAGTTTGAATAAATACCGGAGGAAGCCGATTAATATAACTAGTTAGTTCCGTTATAGCATATGTGATCAATAGTTGAAATCCACGAAGTATATGATGACAAGAAGGTTAATAATAATAATAAAAAACCATATTCAATAGGCCTAGTATCTGATCTCGTTAAGAGATACGTTCGGTTTCTTTATTGGTAGAGGTCACTGAAGTTCCAGCATCTTTTTTACTCTAGCTTTCTACCGTCTCTGTTCGAGACTCCGATGGAAGCCAGATATGTCACTCCATCCATTACCAGGGACAGTTCCGTGACAATTTTTCCGGATGATCAAGTCACAGAAAGAGGCTGTCCTCACAAAAGATCCCAAGACTGAAAACAGCGGAAATCCTTTGACAAGTAAGAATTGCCTTCGATTCTCATACTTTGAAACCTTTCTTCGATAAAGGAAGAAAGACTCAGAAATATGGTTACTTGACTTGAGTGCCTATGCAATTTTCCTCAAGCTGAGTGTAAAGCGCGACTTTTTGAAGTCTTCAGAAATTTAGCCAAAGAACATATTTTTAAGCCTGGCTACAAAAGCGTTTAGAATAAGGTTTAGTAACGAGTTAGAAAAGGTTTGGTAAATTTTGAGGTTGCAGTAAAAGATTTCAAACAAAAGAATTCCGCTCAAACTGTCTCAAATTAGGGAGGTAGTGGCATATGGGTATGCTTGTTCCCTTCATTGTGGAAAAAATATGTTTGACATCAGGTGTCAAACATTCCTGGTCAGGTCCTGATGATTGGGTTAAGATGACTGTCGCAACTCCTCTTCCAACGAGTGACGTAATTGGACGCTTTAACTTTTCCACCAATCCAGAGCAGGCATCTTCAGACAAACTCTTCTTAATATTAGTCGAGAATTGGTGGGAAAATAATCCAAAAACAAATAATATGTGTTAATAGACATTCGAACTTGCTTGAATGTGAAATTTTGTATATAATCAAGCTTTTCTTAATGTGTGTACTTTTTAAGAACCTTTATCATCATGTACATATCCATTGCTTTGTTATAGTTGAGTGGCAACAGTTTGTTTACTCTTGCGCGGGGAGAATGTAAATAAGCAGAGGCGGTTTCGCCACCATCAATAAAAGACGTGTTCGTTTCAGTGGCTTTCTCTTCCCTTGAATTGGATATGGATTTAATAATTACATTTCAGAAAGTGGATCCCCAGATCTCAACAGCGCTCCTGGCCCGTGGAAACTGAGGTAGGCGTAATTTATTTAATTTGTTGATTTTACGTCTAATCTATTGTGACAATGACTCTTGATTTGGTTGAAGAAGTTGCTACACAACTTCTGGACGTAATCTTAAATTTTATGAATTTTTAGGTCATTATGCGTGACATTATTTATTACGTACAATGGCGCATTCGTCATGATAGGGAGAATTTTATTCTGTAGAATTTGGATTTTGGATGATTACTATATCAGAGAGAACTAGATATTTGATAAATTGCATTTTCGGGCGCGTGGTCAAATGCATCCTCTTCAGCAGTTAACATCTCAGTTTCCATATAGAAAAAAGAGGCTACTCATCCTCAGAAAATGAAATTGAAGTAAAATAAAATAAAAAACAGGGTTGGCGTTCCTCTCGATATTCCCACACCAAAATTTCACTTATAGTCCAAGATCAAGCATAAATTTGTCAGAATGTTATACAAACAAACAATTTCGATTTGACATGAACGAAAATTTTCTGAAATAATCTAGAATTGACTTTTTCCCTAACGGTTTGTCATTTGTAACTTGTTTTCCAAAATTTTTGACGCTTTTCCAGCAACAATTCTCAAGTCTCTTAATAGTTTATTCAGGAGAGTTTTATTGGCGATTCCCGGGATTGCAGTTTATGCAGTTTAAATGTAACTGGCCAGATGTAGAATTGAATACACTGAGTCAAGATAGGTAACCAAACATTCTTCGTATTATATTTTTATAAGTATTAAAAAGTTCTTAGTGGACGCAGTTATCCATTTGGGAAACAATAACATTTTATGGGCTCGCTATTGAAAACTAAGTGCGTTTTAGTTTGCAGAACTAACCACTGTAAATTACATAATGCAAAATATTATTCAATAATTCATTTTGAAGACATCCAGCATTAAAATTTTTCCGTAACGTTCTACAAAAGTAGTTACATATCGAAAAGTGCATTTAGGAGTTGGTCCCCCTTCGCACAGCTGCATCGAAATACGTGATTAAACGGAGATTGCAAAAAAAAAAAAAAAAAAAAAAACCCACAAGTTTTTTGCCCTGTACCCATATTGTGTCAAGATACAAATATTTTTAACTCAAAATTTGTTTATTGTCTTCTACTCATATATGAATACGTGTATTTGACATATTTAAAGCAATACGGTCAATTCTTAATACAGTAATGCATTATATCAAGCAGAAAAACATTCATTAAATGCCAGTTGAACGCAAGTCATGCATTTCTGATATTGGCAGATGAACACGACAGGGGGGAAATGGAGGTACTTTTCAAAAAAGAAAGACAATTTTCCACCACCCCTTACATTCAAACTCCCCGCACCGACACAAATTGAAAATCCCCCGTCCACCCTATTCAATTTCGGGTTGAGGGTAGTGCAGATAGAGGCAGTAAATGAACGCGATAAATCACGTAATAGGGATGACAGGACAGTTAACTTTCGAGGCGGTGTGCCTGCCTTCATATTACCAAACCCCCTACAGCCGCTGAATTAACTCGCAGGTGAGTTTTGGATTTTAAATCGTAAATTACTTCATAATGCTGAGGGTTAAGATTGATGATTTTAATCGCTCTCTAAGAGGGTTTTGCGTAGCCATTTTGCATAAAGGACCAATCAATGTATGACAAATGGAAGCGTCAGTCAATAAGTGATGTGATATCCAGTTATTTAGAGCCAATTTAGGAAGGGAAATCAATAATTTGATATTGATGAATAACTGTTTTAAATTTAAAAGAGTGAATTATATTAGCATTTAGTTCCATTGATACATGCCAAGTCAAAAACACACCTTTATATTTTATGGAACTAATGTCTGTGACATGTGCCCTTACATAATTTAAAAACGTTTCATATATATTTGACAGCACAAAAGCAGCCAAACTGTTAGCCCTCCTATAGTCGCAATTAATCTCATCTTAAGGTATCCGACTGTGTTCGGAGACATTTTTTTCGAAAAATAACTTATATGTATTTTTAATGTTATTTTTCAACTGCATATGTTTTAAAACTACGAAAATATTGTAAAATTAGGCTTTCAAAATAATATTTTTAAAAAAAAAACTGAGAAATTTGAGGAAAAATGACTAAAATATTTACCTTACGCTAACAGCCATAGACAAAATCATATTCTAAATATACATAAATCCTTGTAGGAGTACATTTTTATGACAGTTATCTGTGTTATGCTCTAAAATATTTCTTGTACTCCAAAATAGCTTTGAGATATAGCTGAACATAGTTACTAAACTGGTAATTTTTCATAAAAAATGCTTTTCGTTTATAGTTAAGCACTTAAAAATAATACTTGATTTTAAAATTGACCTTAGTTTTTAGAGGAAAACATCAAGCATATTACAGAAAATAATCTCAGAAAATTTCATATCAATACTTGAATAACCTTTTGAGAAATCATTGTTACGGTCGACAGTTTTCCTCAAAAATATCATTTCTCAGAAAACACATTTGAAGTTTTCATGCAACATAAATTAATGCTTACAGTTCGGTAATAAAACAGCTGTAACTCCATTTGTAATTCACGTAGAGTAAAAAGTGAGACAGTCTTAGAAAGCTGGTTAAACAGGCTACAAAATTAAATCATAATATTTTTTGATAATTTCATCAAAAACGACGATTTTAAACCAGTCGGATACCTTAAAATGAACGTATTTCATTGATATAAAAGCTATTCTATGATATGTCCATTCGGCTTAGTTAATTTTTTCGTCATAACTATTAAAATTAAGTCTTAATGCGAATGTAAATGAGTGTTATGTGAGAAAAATTCAAATTGTAAAGCGTAAAAAACTGTTAATAGATGCAGATGGCATGTGTTATCGATTAGATATTGTGACTAACGGTGGCCTAGGGGTAAGGCCTCGGCATCGGGGCCGGAGGGTTGCAGTTTCGAAACCCGATTCCACAGAAGATCCGCAGTGTATGTGGGCCTCCTGCACGTTATATCATACCTAGTGGCCTAACCTCCTCCCGCTAGCGTGGTGCGTAAGTATGAAAGGGGACTGAAAATACAGATGTCGTCCTCGGCATCTGACCAAGGTTCAAAATTACGATGTCCGTCCCGAAATAGCCCCAAAACGGGACGTTAATATAACTAGACCAAAGGAGGGTTAAATATATAAATGAACCAGCGGGAGTTTTCTCCCCTTCAGTTTCTCATACACTTCCATAATACGGTGATTTTTGTGTTTGGCTTCGCAGCATAATGAACCCCTTGACCTACGAATTTATTTCACCTCTTAATTATATGCCACCACCCATTTGGGATATTTCAATCTATTTAAGATGGTAAAGGATGCTTGAGACATTTAAGTGTGTCCAGGTGATGTTTGTACTTAAAATATTGTTACGTTTACTTAATTACAGATGTAAATAGCAAAGATTCTGTAATTCGATGAACGTGTCGGATACGTTGTTGTAAGCTAAGGGGTTAAAAGAATCTGATATGCATTTTTGGACCTCTTTCCAAATACCCAACGCACAACTGCATCCAAAAACGTACAAGCGTTGCAAAAAACAAGTATTTTTGGCCTTATAACTGACTTTGTGTCACGATATATTGCTTTTACTGAACATCTTCTTGTTGACTTTTTCCCAATATATATTTGCCACTCCATGCTTCTCTAGGGACAGCTCCGTGGCAATTTTTCTGGATGATTAATGCAAAAGAAAGAGGTTGTCCTCATAAAAAAGCCCAAGACTGAAAACAGGGGAAATCTTTTGACAAGTAAGAATTACCTTCGATTCATATATTCCAAAGAAAGAGGTTGTCCTCATAAAAAAG
>BGPR01000477.1:269827-284989 GCA_013235015.1 Araneus ventricosus
CTTCCCAAACCGCAACCCCCTCGACTGGAACCTCTTCAGAGTTCAATAAGTATGAGTGCAAGAGAGGGGGAGGGTTCAAAGAGTGATTTTCGAATGCATTCCACGATTCAAAGCGGAGAAGAACGCAATCAGTAGCTGAAGTGGGCGTCTGAATTGAGTCATGGCAGAAATCAAAGGATTTATGTGTTTAGAAAACGGGAATGGGTTTGCTTTTCATTGCTGCCGAAATAAGCGTCGTGCTTCACTTTTAATATACATCTGTTTGTGCTGATATTTGTCAGTTGGCACAGTTATTTTTACTTTCTCGTATACAAATAGAAAGTATTGTAATCGTCAAAAAATTCGAACTCGAGATTTTGACGAATCTCCACGTTTCAGACCTCCCCGAGTCCGAAAAACACAATTTTGGAATTATGTCTGTCTGTGTGTGTGTCTCTGAACACGGTAACTCGAAAACTATTAGAGATAAAGGGATGAAATTTGGTATGTAGTCTTTAAACATAATTTGTAGGTTTCTCTCAAATTTTGGACAAAATCCGTCAGCGGGAAGTCTGTATGTCCGCGGTCATGCGAACGCTATAACTCAAAAACTTGAATAGCTAGATGGATAAAATTTGGTACACAGTTTTATCGTCATGAATGTAGGTCCGTATAAAATTTTGGGCCAAATCCGTCAAAAGGTTGGCTGTCTGTCGGTCTGTATAAGCGCATCTCCAACGAGTCCGCTATCTCCGCGCGCATGCGTATTGAACGCAATCTTCTATGCACGATATTTATTGACTCCTGCTTGGCGCTTTTTTTTATCCGATTCTCCATGCGCATGCGTGCTTGGTAGCAATCTGTGCACGCGGAAGGATTGTCCTTGAGCCAAGAAAGAGTAGAAATCGGTATTCATTTACTCGGAACGCATCTCTTCGAATTTGATTTTTTACCTAAATATTTTCTGATAGTCATTGGATCCTGGGTTTTTATCCACGCGGGGGGGAGGGGAAACCGCACCTTTTTCGAGAAGTATACGAGAAAGTTTAGGGGGGACCACTCCCGCTGGTTTAGTTGGGAGAATGAAATAAAAGTTTTCGTTTCTCAATATTTGTTCTGAAGAATGCTTTCAGATCAGTCGCCACTTCCGTTAACACAACAGATTCTCAATTTGTGGAACGCCATTAGAGAGCGAAATAATTAAAACAAATGCATGAAAAAATGACATTAAATAGTTTCATAAATTACCTTATTATATTATCTTAATGATATTAAGATAGTAATTTTAAGACGATAGTTTCTCTTAAATAATAGCTCAATCAAGCATCATAACTACTTGGCAATTGATAATCCTCGTTTGGTACGGAACGTCACGTGAACTTATCAGACATAACTCCTCAATATAATTTGTCAGCGAGAGAAGCGACTTCTCTTCTTTAATAATAAAATAGCTAGCGATGTTTACCTAAACTTGCAATAGGAATGCCTTATGGCACGCATTGAGGAGATGTTTCAAAACCAAGAATGGCACTTTCAGCAGGATGGTGTAACTACTACTATCACTACTACTATACGATGTGGCACTACTATCGGGACATGAGGGCCTATCTTGATTGAATTTCATGCAATCACAGGATCTCAAAAGAACCCTCCCCGAATTTTTTCTGTGGAGATACATGAAACAAAATGTTTGTACCTCAACACCAACTACAATCCAACGACCTGAAAGCTTCCATTGAAAGAAAAGCTTCCAAATGACATACTCAGCGCCATTGATAATTCCATCGGTCAGTTTTAACAGCAGCGCATTTGGAATAACGGTCAACAATTCCAACACTTCCGCTAACGGCCAAAATTATACATTTGAGTTAATAATTTTTAGTTATGAATTTTCGGTATGCATAGATGATTCTCGGATTCCGAAACCCTCTGCACTTTTGCGCATGCTCCAGGCGAACTTGATTTCACCAAAATAGGGGGGAAGTGAAAATTGAAGGGGGAGATGTTTACATTTTACTTAGCGTGACCAAAAAAAGAACTCCGGAAATGCACTCATCTTACTCATTGCTTGACACCCCTTTCCGGAGTAAAATCGTCAAAAAGTGCTAGTCTTGGCACTTTGAAACGACCAGTATTGTTGATTGTTTGTTATAGCTATTCAAAGTGTGTATTAGGTAGATTCCTTATAGGAAGTCTACCTATTGCAATGGTTCTCATGACACGACTTTCAGAAAATTTCTGCAGATCTTCACCGATCATGACCCCTAGAACCCAAAACCATATAATATATATATATATATATATATATATATATACCCATGTTATCTTGTGAACACGATAACTGGAGTAATTTTGATTTAAATTTAACCAGCGTGGGATATGTTGTAAGGATAGTGAAAATCTCGGTCGAGTTCGTAGATGGGTTATCCAGCTCGAAGGGGGTTGAAATGGTGGGGATGGAAATTTTCATTTTCCCATAATTCCTTTACAATTGAAACTAGAAAGAAAATTCAAATGAGGCGAATTATTGCCTTATCATAACGAACAATTTTTACATTTAAACTTTTTCGATAGCTGCAATTGCTTAGAAGTTATGAGCTGAAAAGTGATTTCTTGGTGGTGGTGCATCTTGTATATTCGATTTTAAAATAATCCTACTTTGTTTCTAGCAAATGGCGGGTGTCGGTGTCAGTAAAATAAAATACAACATTCTAACAACGAAGAACAATGCCTTTTCCCAGTAAAAATAATACATTTAAGCCAAATGTATTTTAAACTGTGGGGAAATAATAAGCAACCGGAAAGAACAAGGAATAACTAACAACAGACGGCAAACAATCAGAGAAAATAATGATAAGCTCAAAAGCATACACGAACATCTGGACTGCAAATTAAAACATCTTCCTCAAAACGGAAGTCCGTTTACTTCGTTGTTTAACAAAAGAAGGCTTTTACTATGCGAATGATATGAATAGAGAAGAAACAAGAGATTTAAGTTTATTTTAAAAATTCATTATTATACAGACAAATTGCCAATTATTCAAAATGTACTGAGAATACAAAAGATAATTCCGGTTCAATGAAATTTTGATAAAAAAAAAATTAGAAAAATTCGTTTTGAAGCAACACGAGGGCTATTTTGGAATGGACTGTTACTTCTGAACCGTATTTAGATGACAAGGACAGCACCTGATCCGGCACTCAGCTCTCCAAACTTCCAAGCCACGGCAGCGGAGCAGGGTTTGGTCCAGGTCATCATATTTAACGCGTATCATTCCTATGTGAACCAATTTATTTTAAAAGGGGACTTCTGACATTTTAAAAATTTTACAGGAGGAGAAAAAAACGAAAGAGCTGTAAATAATATCGAAATTAGGGTTCAAGATATTTATAGTGTGTTTCACAGTAGAAAGTGAATTTATTGACGCAACCAAAAAATTTGCAATTTTTAGTTTTTGCAAAAATTCAGACTTAAATTCTGCAGAAGTCCCTTTTTAACAACAAACAGTATAAAAGTTTCAGAATTTTAAAGAATAAATGATTATAAAGGAAAGGATATCAATCAAACTTAACTAAAAATTAAATTTATTTATTCGCGAGTAAATTTAAATTTAGACTCAAAATAAAATAGAATTTTAACGTTATTCTTTTATAAGTAAAAGACAGTTTAAAACAGAAAAAAATTTCAGGGAAAAATAATTAGAGGAAAATAATTAGAATTATAGAAAAAAAAATTAGGAATATAAAGGAAACTCAAATAAAATTCAAAATTAATTTATTTGTAAGTAAACTTAATACAAACCAAATAAATTTTAAAGATATTCGTTTTTAAGTAAAATTCAGATTTCAAGCAAAAAAAAAAATTCAGGCAAAATGATTATAAAGCCTGGAATATCAGTGAAACTAAATAAAAAAATAAATAAATAAAAGTGTATTTATTTGCAAAGAAATCTAAATCTGAATTGCTACTGGTTTATTATACATTATTTATGTACAAGAAATGTTTCCTATTAAAGTAAATGCAATTTTCTGCGCGTTTTGTTGAAAAAACAGGACCCCTGGCCTACGAAGCCCGACGCGAGTCTTCGAGTAAGTGCAAGGAACGCGTGTTATCGTGCGTGTGGGTTAAAGTGCATCATTCCTATATACGCTGTGGCGTCTAAAATTTTCATAAAACTATACTTAAAAATTTACCATTTGTCTATTAATAAATGAATGCTCCATTGGTCTATTTTACTTAAAAACGTATTTTCGTAAACATACATAAAAAGAGACACAAAATCAAGCCAAATAATGTGAAATCATAGTCACAGAACAAACTTAACACAGCATTCTTTTACCCTGAGTTGTCATAACACGATTTTTTTTATCTCCTGTAGGATTCCAAAATTAAATTGGATCGATGCATTTGACAAGTTTCTTTCAACCAAAAAATGGGGCACGGGTGAAGTGGGTTTGGAGCAGACGATGTCAACAAAATAATAAATTAAATAGTTACTATGCCCACCTAGGAACCGAGAACCGGCTTGCTTATCTGGTGGCTTCTCATCTACGTACTCGTAGTGCCTCCTCCGGTGGGGGGTCTTATGTGAATACAATCACAAACGAATTACTCCGATCGGCCTAGGCATGCGGATCCTACATGAATGAACCAGGCGACAATTAATCGGGCACTGAGGCCCCTACATAATAGCCCCCATTATGAGGGCTCATGCGGAAACCCTTCAGACAGAGGTACGACCCGTCATCGGCGGAGAGTAATTCAACCCCTCACCATTACTGTATTCACCGGGAAGCGAAACTCTGTTTTACTTATACGGCAGGTTCTTATCCCCATATTTGAGGTACCCCCTTAAGTGAGAATGTAAGTGAATATAAGAATACGATGCGTGCGTAATAAGTTACGTGCGTAAGAATACGTTATGCTTATAAACACAATGAATCTGAATGCTTCTTTCTCCATAGTATACCTCCACCGCGTGCAAAAACACCTTTCCGCTTTTCCCTGGGATAATAAAGTCAAAAGAAAAAAAATCCTTATCAAAAGGAAACAGCCTCCCAATGAGTCTGTATCACCTCCCAAAATCGAAACAAACTCCACAGCTTCATCTCATCTGTAAGCTACTACACCAGGAGATTAATGAAAGGGAAGCTACACAAAATAAGGCTAGATTAAAAAGAAATACACATCGTAGCTTCTTCCACAACCATGTTCATGTGTGTACAGAAAGCTACACCAGATCCAACAATAAAATCGAGTATTACGCCCTTTTTACGAAAATGCTATAGACACTAGTAGACATACCCTACTGATTTTATTTCTGTTTTAATCCCTACTTATTTTATTTGGGTTTTTTTTTCCTGTTTCTTTTTCCTGTTTTCAGACGCGATCGAAACTGGTGCGATGAAGCTGTGGTGCAAGTACTACCCCAAAAGCTTAACATACTCAAAGTAAAGCTACACTAGACCTAGTAATAAATTCGAGCCTTATACTATCCCCACCCTACAACCCAATTCCATATAAACAGGGGAATATCTCTAGAACCTCCCAACTCCGTTATCATCCCAAGCTAGGGTCACATTAATCCACCACCGAATTTATATTGATGGAAGTCACATTATTCCTATTTTCCGGTGATACGGAAAAAGGAGAACTGACTCATCCCCGGGTTATTCGATCAGATTGGATAAGACCCTCCCCCCTCTTCAGGTGGTCGTAATCGTCACCCGACACGTGACCATGGATGAAATTGACCGACCCTCTTTGGAGATAGGTAGTTGGCCAGAAGAGAACATATCAACTAATAATATATGAATGAGGAAGTGAAGGTGGTAATAAATACAGAAAGTGAGGATTCTTGTCTGTGGAGATGGAACCAGAAATTTTCTGGGTGGAGAGATGGATGAATGCACACAAAAGGAAGACATGTCTTGTTGGCATGTTATGTTTGCTTTGGAAGAATCTCCAAGATATTTCTGAATATATATGCTGCCCATAAAGGCACTTCTCATCGTAATAAAATATCAAAGCACAATATGTTCTCCGAGAGACGTAATGTTAATAAAATAGCCAAGACATACTAGCTTGAATCTACATTTTGCATTACTAGAGAGTCTACTAACAAAGACCGTATGGAGCTTAATTAGCGAGTACGGTGATGTAAGTATGAACATAAAGATGCATGTCCATCAAACAAAGCATAATTATACGTTAATAACACTTTAAGAGCTAATGTACAGAATTGGTTTTTAATTATCCTGAAAACAAAGCAAAAAAGTATTAATTTTCATATCCAATCCTTTTATTACCAGTTTTCCTCATTTTAATCTGCAGATATATGAGATATACCTATTTATTTCTGAGAAAGTTTCTTTATTATCTGAACTTAGTACAACAGACCACTTGTTTTCCGTACAATACTTGAACACTTTGGAAGCGGGAAACGTAAAAATACGTTTTACTCAAATTACCCAACACCAACATTTTAATTCAAGATTTTGACTTATTTACTAGTTTTGATAAGTTGGACATGTTAATAGATACCTGAAGAATTCGTCAATTTATTCTTTTATGGTAGAAACATTGTCTAGAGCAAGCACAGTTATGGTTTGTCTTTTTATTTGAGCTTGCATCCAATTCGTATCCCGCACACAATGTGTTAATTGCAGTTTAATAATTAACGTTTTATTTACAGTATAGAGGTACGCGACTCTTAAACCATAAAACACAAAACTTTATCCACATCTGTCTCATCCAAACCTTAACTACATCTTTATCTTCATAGATTACAAAGAACCTAACTCGCAGAATTATTGTGCATCGATTCCTCTTCTAGAGTAACAACTAGTTGTTGAGTATTAAAACTTCACAACCTACAACAATTTAATTATTTAATGATGACACAAATACCTTCAAAGAAGAACTGGAAGAAAATAACTTCAATCGAACAAAAGATTCAAAAAGAAACATACACAGTGTTTCCTTTCATTTTAAAATAAAAGTTGCGAGAAAAAAAAGCTATCCTACCAGATTTTGGAAAAAGTCGGCCTTTCTTTAAGTCTAAAATGGAAGGTTCTGACACAGCTATTCTGAATGAACAACCACACTATTCTCAACTTTTCCCGTTGTAGACGGCATTTAGACGGCCAAACACACTTTAACGGCTCATCTACCGAAAATGAAAGCCCGGGTAGTCGACGAAAGCGATCGTTAGTAGTTTGGCGGTGCGCTTGTGCGAGTAGCCAGGTGGAAAATACCCGACAAGAAACTTCTCATGACCCATATTTCTTTATATTTAGTTCCCTAAATTTTAGTTTGATTACTTCCTACAAACTACCAGTCACCAGAGTAATATGGGATTAGCCTCTGCAATGCATTTTGCTCAATCAGTCGACGGATCCATAATGCATATTCCACGTAAAAAAATACCATCTCTATATATAATTCTCTTATGTGGCGACGAAAAAGGGTCGAATTTCTTAATCGTGGTTTGGCAACAGCTCGCAAGTTTGGTTTGTTTGCATCGTGGAAAGTCTGAGACAACGATTTATTTTAGTTAAATAGCTTGAACAAAATTGCAAGTTTAAGTCTTGCAATTTTGATCAGGAAAATGAATAAATGTCTACTTAATATTTCCCTGTTAGTTAAAAGGTTGAGGAATCGGCTATTTCATCTGGCATTTTCTGAGTTTTAAAAAAACAGAAACGACTACCCAGAGAAAAACGTGGTACCTTTCTTGATCAAATTGTAACTGGAATAAGTCTGTATACATGTGGGGAAGCTTCTTGAGCAACATAACATAAGTAAAATTAGGATCTTATCAATTTTAAAAAGATAAAAATACATAATTATTATGGCATCAATTTTCAATAGTTAATATGAGCATGTTTCAAGCCACTTTTCTCTTTAAATGGTCCTTTTTTTGGTAAAAGCTTTTTAAATGGGTTATATCATCGCTTGACAAATAAATTTTCTGTGGTTTAACTCATAAATAACTGCCCAGACAGCAAATTTATATGTTTCTTGGCTAAGTAATAATTGGAGTGAGTGTGAATACATGTGGGGGAGCTTTCTCAGCAACATTTCATTGAAAATAGGGCATGTTTAAAATTTTGGTGGAATGAAGTTATGGCTAGCAGAAATGCAAAACTGTATGGCGAGCGAGCGAAACGAGCAGGGATCACGTAGTGATCCCAAAAGAATCACAACGTGATTCTTGGGGGTTGGGTAGCGGAGCGAACAGGGGATGTAACCCCTAGTTTTTAAATATAGCGACGTTCATTACCATTACAGATTTCAATGAAACTTTAATAAGCTCAAATTTCTATATTTGTCTTTAATATTGCCAGCATTTTTTAGGATTGCTGTGTGTCATCATGATAGCGTAAAAATTTTATTTAATGATGTGTGCGAGTGCGATTAATTTTTAAGTTGTCCCATTCGTAGAATTTCTGTTCCCTATATCCAGTTATCAATTGTATTTTACTCTTTTCTGCAAACATCGATTCATTGGCTTCTTTGAATCAGAATTTCAAATTATATTTTCGCACGTTCTGGGAGGTCCTAAATCTGTCATGCTGACTCTCAATAGATGCTGTCGCAATCTGTTAACTCTCTCTCCCTTCGTCTCATCCACTTTCCTGGGGGCACCACGCTGTAATGCGTAAAATGGTAAATAAAATATTGTTTTGAAAATCGTCAGGTGGTTGTGAGGTGAAAGCAGTCCAACAAGCTGGATAACTGAAAATGACATTCCAGAAACTCGAAGCACAGGTATCAAGAAATGAACAGCGTTTGCAGAAATTGCGACACAAGCATACAGTAAATCACTAATAATAGCACGAACAATAGTGCTCAACGTCTGATCAACAGCTGACCTTGCAATGCGAACAAGAATCCAAAGAGATTCAGAGACGTTCAAATAAACTCCAAAGACATTCACTCATCTCATCAACTCCCGTTTTTATACCTTTTCCGACAGGATATGACATCACATATAATCATCCAATACCTTCTCAATATTTCCGTTCCTAATAGAGATAGGACCAAAATTCTGGTATTTTCGAATACCTTCATTTCATCCATTCCCTCGGCATCCAATAAAACCTCTGTAAATGTCTTTTTCCAACCATAGAACTAACATGGCTGGAAAGAGACATTTACGTTCAACATGTTCGCGGCAATATTTTTTAAATATGAAATTGAAGATTGGTCTCCATCTCTTCGTTATATTACACATTATTTTATGTATATAAACCAGCAAAATTATCAAAACCATGACTATAAATCTTCAAGCGTGAGAATAAATGAAAATTTTGCTCATTTTCACGAAATCAAACCCCTTCAATGATCTCCATACGCATCCTTTCGAATCCTGTAACACATCCTGAGATGCTGAAAGTAATTAACGTAGTTATTATGGTCCAATTGGCCAATTGACGCCAAAATATGTCCCATACAGTTACTAGAAGATAATGCAACTTATCTCCATCGGAACAGATTGTTAACTTCTCGAACGAGATATCTGGATGGTGTGATGAAATGTCGAGTTGACAGTTATTAAGCCTCGATGTCAGTCGAAACAAGACGCTCTCAGAGTGCAATCAATAAAGACGACAAAGCACCCATCATTAAGCTTTGCATCTAGATGTAATAATAATAGTATTCAAATATAGCGAGAATTCGGATATAATGTTCCGGATGGTTTGATGAGCAATAATTATGAATTTTTTTGAACTTCCACGGGAACGAATTTCTTAAATTGAAAGAATGATTTAAATCATTAACTGAGCAAAACGAGGTCTTGTTTCAATTCGACGGTTCGGTATTTAGTATGTTTCTAAATTTGTTTATTATACAGTCACGACATATACGGAGTTGGATTTTCTTAGAATTTGGCATGAATGTTCCTTGAAGTCGTTAAAAATGAGGTATGTGTAAGGATTTTAATTTTTTTATTCCGTTTCAAATGGTGGCCGTTTTAATGTTTTCAGTGTTTGGCACCATTAAAACATTTGAGTCCTTTTGCTAATGGCGAGACATTTAATTGTAAATCTGTCATTACTGATAAAAGCCGACATTTGATTGTAATTTTTTGAATACTGATAAAAACAGAGACTTGTGTAAATAATTCGCGCTCGAAAAAATATGGCCACACCTTTTGAAGAGCATATATATATATACATATTTTTTTTTGGGGTGGGGCAATGTCTACTGTTCACAAAACTACAGTACAACCCCGGCTAACTGAACTAAAGGGTAGGGTGGGGGGAACCGCTTCGGATAACGATTTTTTTCGGTTAAGCCATGAACATCTATTACTATTTTGTATCTATAAGGTGTGCCCAAATGAAAAGAAAACTACAGTAAAGAAATTTTAATAACAATATTCTAATTACAGTTCATGTGGAACAGTACAACTATAAATAATCGCCATTGACATTGATCCCAGCACGTAGGAAGGGAGTGAATAGCTTCAGTGTAGAAAATGCTGGGTCAGGCAAACACCCATTCTAACTGTCTTCTGATTCTCTAACAGAAGCTTGGGCACCCACTGTGCACAAATTTTGCCATAACCAAGCTTTCTGTGGATTATGTGATGAACAGTTCCTTTGCTTATCGACAGTTAAACAGCAATTTCACGTGTGGTGATCCGACGGTTCTGCCATATACGCTCATCCACAGCCGAAATCGTGGCACTGTTGAACACAGTGTGCGCGTGCCCAGGGCGTGGCAAGTCCTTGATGCTTACGGGTCTCGCCTCATAACCACTGGAATATGGTGCACCGTGCGAGACACTGCTCTCCGTACACCTCTTTCATCGTGCGAGAAAATTGTGAAGTATGCTCCTTCTGCGGGAAGAAATTGGATAACTGCTCTTTGTGCTGATCTGGAGGAATCCATCATGCAACGAACTGCGGAAACAACTCTCCAGAAATGAGCATATTGATGTGAAGCCGTTAACTACGCAGGTGCAACTGGGAATACCAACACGCCATCTATCGGCTAGCACATTAACTCTCTGGGATTTGATACAACTAAGGTCTCCTTTTCATTTGGGCACACCTTATAATTACAGCATGTTATTCTGAAATGTTTTGAGTGTAAAACGAATTCAAAACTCTTTTCTTTGTAGGCTAGACTTAACGTTTATTTATTAAAATTAAACCTCCGTCAAGCATAATGCACTTGGAAGGCACAGGCAAACAATCTCGTAATTAATATTGTTAATACCCATAAATTTTAATTTTAACATTCTAGAATTAATCACTGGCCTTCTCGGGGAGGCTTAAAACAAAAAATGGAGATATCGTTGCAAAAAAGTCTCGCCTTTGTGATTATTTCCGTGCAGCATAGTACGTGTTTTTTGGATTTGTGATTTCAGAGGTATAGTAAGAGAGACAGTGCAGAGGTTCAGAACTACAGTAAAACCGAAAGGTTTTAGTGTAGTCGTATTCTATTAGGGAAGCAATTCTTAATTTTTATCTACCGGATTGTTTAAAATGAGAATAACTTTTATTTGCAAAAAAACTTTAAGTAACATATGTTATTCCTGGAAGGGTTAAAAGCAGGGAAAAAGGATTAAGCTTTTAATTGAAGTGAAACTCGGTAATGAGATAATTCATGTTTACATGATGAACGTAAATTGACCTGTGTGAAATCAAATTTTTAAAGGACAACATTCTGATTTTTGTTCAACATTTTCATTGATAATATAATTTTAGTTTTTAAACTTTGTATAATTTATTAGATATCGGTCTTAAATTTTGTATAATTTATTAGATATCGGTCTTAAATTTTGTATAATTTATTAGATATCGGTCTTAAATTTTGTATAATTTATTAAATATCATTTTTCTATTTGCATTAAAATCATTACTTATTAAAATAAATAAGTTTAATTTAAACTACATTTCTAAAAATTTATAATACATTAATTTAGATTTATTTAAATTGTTTATTAAAGTGTTTTTTTAAATTATTATAATTTAGTTAATAAATAAGTATACACCAGTGTGTTGGTAAAACTTTTATGATTAAAAGAGCAAAGTTCACAACATGAAGTAGGCTTAAAAATTTCATTTCGAATTTTCAAAGCCTATACTTCTAATAACTTCGGCATTTTAAACAGAAACATGAAAAACTCTTTGGCATTATAACGGCCAAAAGTTGAACAATAACTCATTTCTTGTACTCAAAAGTTGGCACATAACGTAAACAAACGAAGAGTCCTAGGACAGAGTAAGATATTAGACAATAGTCGCATGCGCATTATGTCCGAGTGCAAAATATATTAACATATTTACATGACATGCGCAGTTATGTTCATCACGTGACAATGACGTTACATGAATTCACTTTATTCTCCAAGGTTTCTTTGGAATGAAAGCATCTGAAGACATTTTAAAATCGATTCAATGCGAAATATCAAGCCTTACGACGTATGTTGCCTATTGTGTTTCCATGCAAACATTAAAAAAAGTACTTAAATCTTCTTCATCTGCTTTTATCATTTTAAAGTTTTTAGAATTTGAATGTGTTACTATGACAACTATGTAACAGGTGTTTTTAAGGACTTATATTTGTTAATTACACTCATCTTTTTTTTCGTGTATATTTTACTGCTCTTAAGTTTAGCAATTCTTTGATTCAGATTAATTCTTCCGAATGTTTAGCCTTCATTTATTCATGGAAATTTCTTTGTTTAGATAGTTATACGTAATATTAGTTTCTTTGGTTTCTAAATTATATTTTAGCAAGAGAAATGTAATTTTTATTTTATTTTATTTGTTAATTTCTCTCATGTTAGCTACTTTGTTATATTTTTTATGTTAATTTAAGTGAATTTTAATTTATATTAATGTTATATAGGCTGTTTATCTGATACTTGATAATTATACTTGCTGTACCCAAGACTGTGCTTTTTTTAAATCTGTGGGGCACTTGGGTGCCCTTGTATTGGGTGGGCTGCTTCTCACCGGCCTCTCTTGCCATCTGCATGTCTTCGGCTAAGGCGGCGTCTGCATGCTTGACGTGTGTATGTAACAGATTTTGGGTGTCAGTTTATGCTTTGTTTCGTAGCGACCGTTCAAAAAATGTACCGTTTAGAAATTACATAAGGGTTATTTGGGACGAAATTCGTGATATTAAACAGCGGTCAGATAACGAGGATGGCATCTGCGTAGGCATCCCACACTTCAAACTTCCATACCACTACAACGTTATCACGTTTGATTCCCGTCGACAGATTAATTGTCTATCAGTCCAACAAACATGATGAGTCATTACTGAAATTAAGTTTCAAAATCACGATCCTTTGATCCTAAAACCGCCGAGGTTCTATAAGAACACTGTTGTCCATTATCGATTGCCATGCTGTAAAGCATATTTTAGGATAAAATATAATTTGCAGATTTAAAAAGATACTATAAAATTACGAAAGCAGCAACGATAACCACAATCTTTCAATTAACTTGGCGAAAAGTGAAGATCCTGATGCTTCCCTCAAAGGTAACCGATTTGCCGTGCAGTTTTTTTGTTTCTGTTTTTGACCCACACGGACCAGCCTATCCAATCGGGTGTAAGGTCTACAACGGTCGGTGGGAAAACGACAAGTTAAATTTATATTTACATACTATGCCCTGAACAGGGGCAGTGAATTGAAACAGAGCTGAGTGATAAAGCACAGTTGTTCGTCCACACAAGCGGGGAGAAGGACTGGTCACGAATGCTCAACCCACCCAGTGTGGCAAGTACCTAATTACAATGCATAGGCTCTCACTTTATATATAAAACTACAAGTAAAAACATAAATTACTACATACATAAAATGCCTAAAATCTGTTAGGATTAAGAAGTACAACGGTTAAGAGCATAAAAGCAAATGCAATAATCAAGAATAATATACAGTAACAACTAATAATAAAAAAGTAAAAGATCTAAAGAGAAAGATTTACTCTTTCAGTGACATCCACACACAGCCTTAGAATTCTACAACAGACATCTTAGATTCCGAACAGTAATTACCATAAATGCAATGTTGCAAATGGCCAGTTAACGCTGGAATATGTTAGCTAGCAGATAATACAACCTATTTTCCACAAAACACATAGGTGTTAACTTCTCGAGCGAGATATTTGGATGGTGAGATCCGCTTTCAGATGGTGACTTGACAGTTATTAAGCAATTCCCATTAAGCCTTGATACAAGTCGAAACTGACGCTCTCCGACTGAAGGCGGTAATCAATACAGCGGACAAAGCGACATTCATTAAGCTTTGAATTGGGCTAGGGTGTGAATTCAAAAGATGGTGTTTCTAGAGGAAGTGATGAGCAGTAACTATCGTAGAGTTTAAACCTCTTCAGAGATATTAAAGCGAAAAAGGTTATTAATTTTTTAGAAAGTTTTACAGTAGAACACCGGGAATCCGAACTATTTGGGGCTGACCTTTGTTCGGATTCCGGGAAATTCGTTAAAATACTCTTGATATACGAAATGCAACAGAGATAAAGTGGAAATTATTGTTATTTATAGTACAAACCTAAGAATTTTCAATCACTAACATCATATTCTAATAAGCATCTGAAGTAATGCTTATTGTCGGAGAATGTTATTAAAAACTAATAATTCCAAAGAGCCTTAACCATTCTGATTTTACCATCATCTTATTTCTCAAGCATATTATGCAACGTGAGTCAATTCGTGCTCATGTGGCACACGTGAAACGCGCCGTGCCAGCCTGATTTTGGAATTCATTGTACGCCTTGCAGGATGAAAAAGGACAGGACGTCATAACACAGTATAAGACAATGCATAATGAGATAATGGAAAACATACGCAGTTACATTTATCACTTGACTTTGACTTCACGTGTGTATGCGAAATGACCTCTTTGGTTTACTTTAGTTAGATTAACGTTCACTACGTGTTAGATAACGTTCACAAAAAAGAATGTGTGATAAAAAAAACCCCTTTGCTTTCGTATGTCCGCTCTCAGCCATTAAAGCTTTTTTACCGTTCCAGTCATATGGCTGCTCTCATTCACTAAAGCTTTTTTACCGTTCCAGTCGTATGTTCGGTCTCATCCACTAAAGCTTTTTTACCGTTTCAGTCGTATGTTCGCTCTCATCCACTAAAGCTTTTTACCGTTCCAGTCGTATGTCTCCTCTCATCCACTAAGAAAA
>BGPR01000477.1:294939-312201 GCA_013235015.1 Araneus ventricosus
GATCACAAGATTCACTGGCGTTGTCTACCTCTACTAAGAATAAAGGAGACTGTGTTCATGTTGGTGTTCTACAGGGCAGACCACTATGAAATTTGTACAAACATACTTTGAAGGGTGGGAATGTGCACCTCGTAGCCGGTTTTTTAAAAATTTTAATTCATTAAAATTTAAGCGACATTTTGGCATTTTTCCTTAATAACTTCCGAAAATATTACACCATAAAAATGATTTTTACACCACCTGAAAATTTAAAAAATTATCCTTTTAATGATATCAATTAAGTTGTCATTTGAATTTTCCTCTAATTTTAATAAATTTTTAAATATTTTTAAGCATAATTTTACAATACTTTCCATTGTTACAATGAAATTCAAATTGTTTTCATTGTTAAAAGAAATATTTAATTGCGTGTTTCTCTTCCATTGTTGACAGCTAAGATTATTGCTCCTATTGGATTTTACTTTCTTTTTTATTTGATCAATTTATCTGTGCAATCTGTAAGGGAAGCCCTCAAAATAGTAAGTATAATAGGAAATAATCCAGTAAATTGAATTATTATGGTTGCTATGTTTTAATTCATTTTATCGGCATGTTTTAAGCAAGCTAACATGCCGCTGGATGTAAAATGTGCCGCTCTATTTCGATGTTGAAATTAAGTTTGTTAAATTAGAGTTCGTGTCGATCACTTACAATTATATGTTACTTGACTCCATTAGGGACTTTCAAATAGACAAGGAACAGAACAAATGCAAGGCTACGTAAAGAACGCGGGTTAAATCTCTATCGCAATTTGAAGTTTCCAAATTATACATAAGAGAGTCAGTTGAAATTATATTCCCGGGGGAAAGATGATTGCCGACCCCAGTAGCACAAAGATATTGTATAATATTGTACGATATTGAACAATATTCGCAATATTGTACAATATCGTATAATATTATATAATATCGATCAATATTATACAATATTGGGCAACATGTTGTGCTACCTGGGGAAGGCGACTAGTATAACATAAAGGGTGTTAAAAATTATTACTCTATTGTAAGTGTCATAGCTTCAAACCGGAAAAACTAAACTATCCCCCGACCCCGTTTAAGTTTTAGAATACTTTATTCTGAATCCTGATAGCAATTGTTTTTTTTAATAATTGAGTCAAAACTTAAAAGATTTTATAAACTATGTATTATGTATATAAATTTTATGTGTTTTATTTTGAATCGTCATTCGCAAATACTTAAAAAAATATCCAGTTTTTGGGTACTTATTTATTTTTTTAATCTCATTTTGAATCACCGTTCGCAAATACCTTTTTTTTTGCAAAACACCCATTTTTTGAAATTTTATCTGTTTAATTTTGAATCACCATTCGCAAATACCTTTTTGCAAAATGTCCAGTTTTGGGATAGTTATAATTTTTATGTTTCATTTTGAATCACCGTTCAGAAATGCATTTTTTTTTATTTTTGCAAAATATATAGTTTGGAGTATTTATAAATTTTATATGTTTTATTTTGAATTGCAATTCACAAATACATTTTTTTGCAAAATATTCAGTTTATGGGTATTTATAAATTTAATATTACATTTTGAATCACCATTCTCAAATACTTTCTTTTGTGAAATACCCATTTTTGGGTATTTATAAATTTTAAGTTTAATTTTGAATCATCGATCACAAATACTTTTTTTTGTGCAAAATATCAAGTTTCGGGGTATTTATAGAAGTTTCATTGTGAATCAACATTCCTAAAGGTTTTTTTTCGCAAAATACCCAGTTTTTGGGTATTTACCCAGGCCTTGGGTAAATACCCGGGTATATACCCAAAAAATATTTACCTACCCACTGGGTATTTACCCACCTCACATCACTGGGTGGGAGCGTCGGTTTTGTATTGTTTGAGTAGGCTTGAAGAAATGTAGTTCGTTTTCAGGTCGATTTGACGGCCATCGTTATTTATAGATGTTTTTTTATTAAATGTTATTTTTAAATGCAACTGTGTAGTTTATACGAGTGCCAGTGTCGTTCCTAAGAACCCTTAGAATTAGATTTAGTTTAGCTTCGGTAGTTTTATTTCAGAAGTCTAGAGAAACTTTAAAAATCAACTAGCTGACAACCGGACGTTGCTCGGGATCGAAATATTTTCATATCCCCCACCCTGTTTCTTTCTCTCCAAATTTATAGAGAATCGATGAAACAAAAATTCACCCTTCAAAATAAAACTTCTTATTCCAACCAACTTACTTTAGTACGACTCAAAAAGAATAATATTGAAAGAGAAAGAAATAAAATAAAACATCGAAAGACAAATAAAAAAAGAGAGAAAAATGCAAAAACTAATAAATTAAAACATTGGAAGTATAACTTTTCTTCATGGATGAAAAAGAAAATTCGCGAAAATAGGCCCGAATTTACCACTTAAAATGAAATAAATAAAAACCCAATTCGAATTTAAAAAAAAGAATTTTACGGCCTTAGCTCCCTCTTGTGCTAATCCATTACGGTGCCAAAGTGGGTCCCAGAAACTCAAACGGTCTGGGCGTGCATAAAGCATAAAAGAACACACATACATACGCAAAAAAATTTGCTGTTATATATATATAGAAGATAATTCGTAAAAGAATGTTTATAGAAATTTGCCGTTTGCAAAGAAAGCATAAAAATAAAACTGGGGCCATCTCCAATTTTTTTTCAAAAATATGTTTTTCCCCCAGTGATTTCAGGTCCATTTATTTTTTGGCCACACGAAATGAACCAAGGAACTTTAGAACGCCAAGTGATCTCTCCCTTGGCAACGTGAAAACATTTCAAAACCGGCCATATTCAAGCAGATTTTGAAACGTTCTCATGTTGCCAAGTGATAGAAGGTATCAAATAGACCTAAAAGTCTCGGGAAAAAACTGTCAAAAAATGGAGATGGCCATTTTTGCCGCCACGCGACACAATTAAAACCACCAAATGATTCTACAGTTATCGCAACTAAGCGTTACATGGGACGTTGACGTTGGCAGAAGTAACACTAAAAGTTCAGGTTTTAGTTTAGTTATATTAAGGTCCCGTGCTGAAGCAACACGAGGGCTATTTTGGAACGGATCTCATAATTTTGAATAGCGGTCAGATGACGAGGACAACATCTGAGCTGGCAACCCCTCTCCAAACTTCCGCACCACACCAGTGGGAGGACGTTCGGCCACTACATAGGATTTAACGTGCAACAGGCGGATGTTCAGTGGAATCTGGTTTCGAACCTGGGAATCTCCAGCTCCCAGGCCACCGTGGCCTCGGTGAATATTCAGGATTCAACTATTCACGAGTTCATCTGTCAAACGATAAATTGCTCTTTTTTTTACAGCATTAAGCACCTCTTTTGACGGTATAAAAGAACAAGAGCAACAGAAACCTTGCTTACTGCTGTGAAAAAGTAATCTCTTCGATAAAGACGTTGATTTAAGAATCGAAGCCATTTTTGTAAGGATACCAGTTTCACCTTTTTAACTTCCAAATAATAGCAGTTTTGATGAAATGGTAAAATCTATTTAATCTATCTTGGCTGACAATGAGTTCCTGAATGGCGGACGATAGTGTTAGGAAGCTGTAAAGTTGTTTTCATGACATGCTAATCTTATAACAAGAAAGACAGCTTTACAAAGCTTTTACTGGAAGCCAAGCCAATAAACCCCGACCTTGGCGACCAAACGTAGCTTCTAGAAATTTCATGAATTTTTATCCTGTCTCTAGTGGGAAAGAAAATTTAGACAACCTTCGAGAGATTTCTATGTGACGTCACATCCAGTTGGAAAAGGTATAAAAAGCAAGCTACTCCAACGAGGAATCAATCATCTTGGAGCTTTGAACCGCAGTGCAAGCTAGTGAGCTGATAGACATTGAGCGCTATTGAAAGTGTTGTTACTGATATTCATCAGCGATCGTTCACCTGCTCGTGTTATTAATTTATAAAAGTGCTGATTAGTTTTGTTGCCGGTGCAACGTTTTGTTTTCTGAAATATTCGTGGAATAAAAAGTCATTATTTTTTATTATCCTGCTTCTTAGACTACATTCACCAGACGCCTTTTCGTAACAATATATTGAATATTTGTAAGGTGTTACTCCGACCAAGGTCTTGATCACAGAAACACACAGCTACAACTGCAAAACCATCAAGTGGTTTAAACAGTAAATTCTGCTACCAATTAATACTATTTTTATGACAAAAAAATTCAGTTTTATTTCCGTCTTTTTTTGCAAACGGAATCTTTTTCGTGTTTATTTTCTTGAGATTTCTCGATTGTAAAACTTGCTCCAGACTTCTGAATAACCCTGTATAATAACTAGCTACATTGCTACTCATTTTTCCTACGTGATGGTTTTAAAAAGAAACTCGCCTCCACAATAAAAGCATGCGCCGAGTTAAAATTCGAATTATTCTTAGAAACATTTTTCAAAAATATGATCGTTTGAATAAAATACAGAAATAGCTCCAAGACATGAGGGAGGGAAAAAAGCCCTTTTATTTATACCCCAGAGGGAAAAGATTTACTAAGCAGCAACAAAAAAATGTAAAGGGAAAGAAACACAAAATGGCAAAGGGGCAATTTTTCCCCAACAGATATTGATTGTGCCGACAGACGCACCTGCTTCAGCTTTCTGATAATCCCGAACAACAGCTTGCAATAATGTTTTTAAAAATACTGGAACAGTAGACTAAACATTTTAAAGATCACGATTCATCCGATTTTATAAGACTACATTTGAAAAAGGAATCTAAAATATTGAATCGTTTTAAGTATGGGATTGGTTTGAATACTCTAGTGCTCTTGAAATAAAATTCAGCAAAGTCCTGGTCCAGCCAAAAGATATATAAGCCTTATTAATATTTAAGAGGTTTTCTTCGAAAAAACTAAGACATGGGTAAGCGTGGATGCTGGTTGAAGATAACGATGCATAAAAAGAGAGTTCTGATACGGAAGATTTATTTCGCTTAAACAGTCTCCTATGAAAATATATCGACGCATTCGATACGATAGCTATAAGCTACTGTTCTAAAAAAGGCACTTTACGGTAAAATAGTGTTCTTATTTTCCGTTTTTAAGGATTTTGCGGCGTTTCGTCTATTTTTCATATATAAAACGTTAGTAAATATTTCTTTTGCGTATTTTTCAGAAATGGTTGTGTTTCTATAATAAAAATTCAAATCGGCAATAATATCATTAGACTGACAGTTAAAATTCTTTTTTATTATTTCTCTCTATATATTGACCACAAAGTTTAATACTTAAAGCATTTCATTAAACACCATCTTAGCAAAAACAAGAGAAGCATTTATATTTTACGTATTAAATGTTACCAACACTTTTATTCGAGAATAATTCTGTAGAAAAGTTCAAATACAAAATATAGGGTAAAATTCATACAATATAATCTGAAGTAACTCATTTCGTTTAATATTCTTTCCTCTTTTTTACTTTATATCTTCTTTATAACATTCTACGCTATGAATCTTCGAAAGACCAGTACATCCAGTCGCAGTCATGGTAGCCATGTAGCAGAGACTCAAATTCATGACAGGAGGGCCGTGTTTCCAGTTTTAAGGGATTCCAATCATGTTCAAGTGATACATAATCAAACGCGGCAATTTAATTTTGGAATCCATTGCACATTTTGCAAGAGGAAAAAGAACGTGACGTTACAAAGTAAGATAATATGTAGTTAGTTGTTAAGTGAGTTGTGTTTGTCATGGGACTAACGTCAGGTGCACACCCGTAACATCCAATAGTTGCCTCGTAAGTGGGGCCACTGCACATTGAAACTAGCGTTCAGGTGCACACCCGTACCATCAAATAGTTGCCTCGTATGTGGGGCCACTGCACATTAAAACTAGCGTACCTCAAACATATTCAAAAATGGTGTGTCGTAGAAGTGGTGACAGAGATATAGTCCTCACCATCCAACCATAGTAAAAAGGTCTACCCAAAAAAGGTACAAGGTCTGTTCCAAATAAGTAACGTAGATACAAAATGAGACGTTAATCCAGTAAATAAAACTTTTAACTCAAAACAAATCATGCACTTTTAATGCACTTGTCGAAAAGTTTTTTTATTGGTAATAGAAAATTTGTGGTTCTGAGTTCGAATTCCATCGTCTTATAGGAGGGAATATCAGGAAGTGAGGTCCCCTATTTTTTATTTTGATAATTTTAAATACACGATGAAGAAAGTGTAGCATACATGAAGGTGCATATTCAATTTAATTTTCCACATTATCACCTTGTTTGTTGAGACATTGATAGTACCGGTAAATCAAAGAATCCAAGCTTCAGTAGTGGAAAGATCCATCCGGACTTTGAAACCAATTGTTGAAGGCTTGTTTAACTTCATCTAAGTGAAGTCCGAGTCTGATCTTCCTAACATCATCGGAGTGAAAATGTTGTGTTCAAAGATGCTTTGAAGCTTTGGGAATAAATGAAATTCAAAAGTGGTCTAACCAGGAGGATGTGGCAGAATTTCCCAGTCCCAGGAATCCAAGAGATTTTGAGTGGCACGAGCCGTTTGTGGACTTCCATTGCCATACAATAGTTGAACTGCCTGGGACAGTAATAATATATTACATTTCGATAAATGATGATGATGAGTCAGTCATCTTTTTCTTGCTTTATCGCTGAATCAAGATCATCAATATGGCTCACTGAAGTTGAAGCTCGTCCCACTCCAAAACACTGATCTTCCACTCTGAAAATTAAGACACCATCTCCTTACATGTTTACAGTTATAAAAAGAGTACCGTATACAATATTAATTTCGTGATAGATTTCAGACGGCAGTAACCCTTTAGCACACAAAAAACGAATTACTGATCGCAGTACTTCCTTAGACTATTCGCTCAGTCTGTTTGCCATTTTAAATGGATGCCAAATGCGTGCGCATTGATTGTTCTAGACAGAATAAATAACATAAGAATTTCAACTCCTATGAAGCACTATCGCCACCCATTGGCGATGATATAGGCAATACATTTCATGGAAGAAAAATAGGGAACCTTACTTTCTGATATACCCTCGCATATGTTCGTTCAGTGTAGTTTAATCATCAGAACATGTTCAGAATTTTAAAATTCCTCCAGCTTCAAAACGGGGCCTGAATAAAACAAAATAAACAATACCACTAGTTGCCACCACATTTGAAACAACTGCGTGAAAAATAAAGGTAAAAATTCCTGTAGAAGTAATTCCCTGTCTTCTTTCTTCTACAACATTGATTCATTGCTATTCAAACACATACCAGTACAGTTCCATCAAGGAAGATTATTCCATCGTCTGATATCAAAGAATCCCGAAATTACTTTAATTAAATCTTGATGTCCCTCCCTCCAAACAGCGAGCCCGTGTGATTTTATTCCTCCCCAAATAAAAGTCAATAGCAGAAGAAACGCATTAAGACGTTTCCCGCCTGGAAGATCAAAAATGAAGCATCCTCACAGAAAAAGGAGAGAGAAAAAAGGTTTATTTATAGCGGTCATGTGTTTTATACAGGCAAGAAAGCAGCGGTAATCGATTTCAAGTAAGAAGGTGCCCCATCAAGTGGCTAAAACAAATTGTCGCGTTTTTTGGATGACTAAATTCAACGCTTCGTTGCAGATGGCGGTAATCGGTGATTAGAAAAGAAAAGAACGGGGCTTGCAGGAAGTTCATTTGAGTGAGTGCAACGGATTTGCTTTAAACATGAAGGTAGTTTAAAGTTAATTTGAATGAAGTTAAAGAAGATACATTGCAGTCGTTTGTTTGCTTGGTTTTTTCCTTCCTTGGTATAATTTCAAAATGCAGTAGGGTCATATGTGTATGTGACGCAATTTGGGGAGGATGTTTCAGGATGGTTGGGTAATTTTAAATCAGTGAATCTCTCATCCGTTCTTTTTATTTGATTTTAAAAGAATTCTTTAATAAGATTTCCGTATTTAAAATTAAAGTGCACATATTTAAAACGGAATTTTGGGAAGAATTTTTTGAGAGAGAGGATAAAAGGCAGTTTTCTCGCATTTCAAAATCGATGAAAATTTATTTATACCTGTTTTTTATATTTCCTTACATACGAAGCAAATGAATTGCAATAGTCAAAAAATGCGAATCCGAGAATTTGATGAATCTCCACGTTTTAGACATCCTTGAGTCCAGAAAACATCGCCGATGGAGGAGGGGCTTTTGGAAGCACTTAGGCTCGGAGACCTTTCGTATTATATTTCTATCAGCTAGAAATAAAGGCTAAGCAACAGAATAAATGCATTGAATCTTAATGGTTTTAAGGACCTTTTGTTTCAATTAGGTATGTCACTGTAAGTGGCGCAAGAGCCAAAATTTTGCTAAGCTGCGCCACTCTGTTTCTATCTCTGTTTTCTTATCTTTCTGCATAATAATATTATACGCATTTATAGAATTGCGTCTGTCTGAGAACTCGGAAGAGTTTGACGAATGAAATTTGGCGTGGGGTCCTAACACCAAAATTGTAGATCTGTATAAAAATATTGGCGAAATCCATCACTGGGAAGTCTGCTTGCCAGAGTGCATGTGACTATGATGACTCAAAAACGCAATAAAGTAGATGGATGAAATTTGGCATAAGGTTTTATCAATAGAAATGCAGATCTTTAACAAATTTTAAATCCAATTGGTGAAAGGGAAAAGGTTGAAAATGGATAGTCTATTCTCTTAAGTATACGACCAATTTAAACGCAAAATGAGCCATATTATAGCAGTACACAAGAAAGTCGAAGGATGAACACTCAAAATTAAAATTTTTACCACTTTAACTGCCGAACTAGAACGGAAAAGCTTTTTCCGTTCGACTATGGTTTTGATTATATTTTATTGTGATGATAACTTACGTTTCACGAAACTCTGCTGTCAAAAATAGGCAAGTTGAATATAATTCACAAAGTAGTTAACGTTTTAAAAAGCAACTGATACTAAAAGTTAAAGATCCAGTAAAAAAGTTTATATTATGTCTATTAGGCAAAAAGCTCCTAAAAATAAATAGAAATAAAATGACTTAAGAGAACCGCAGAGTAGTTTTCATATTTTTCAAAATTCAACTTCATATCAATATGAAAAAATTTGAACTTTAATGAGCTCAAATGCAGTGCAGAGTCGTTCAGTTATATTTTTTAAAACACTATTAGAACTATAAACTCGAACTACAACTAGAAATATAACATTGCTATCTGGAAAAAAATAATAATACCTATATTTTAGGTTCGAACAGTTTCGTATTAAACATGAATTTTCGAAAAATAATGTGCATTTAAACAAATAATCTATATCAAGTTTCATAAAACCGCAACTATGTGCAACAAGTGCTTTGGCATGGTGCCAAAAACAGATATGGAGCCCCGAACTTGCTCAAAATTAGAGCTCAAGAAATAAAACTTTGCAAAGTGTTCCAGAAGATAAAGGTAGGCTTTTGCATTTAATTTCTACCGAGTGATTTGTATAAAAAACAAAGCAAAGTTATTATAAATAGATAGGTCCTACTCTCGATCAAGAAAATTAGTGAAACTACGAATTCGTTGTAGTAAAAAATCTGGAATTCCGGCTATAACTGGACCTATTGATCCGCACTATCAGTTGAATTCAGAAATGCGAATAAGCAGATGATCTGGATGAAGGCGAAAATGTATCTAATGGGAGAATCGATGCTTCAAGTAGATATCAAATACTAATTAGCTCGGATGATAAAAATTTCAGTGGATAAAGTTGAAAAGTTATGAGCAATCCAATCAAATAATGAATAATTGAAGATTTTGATTGATAATGTTGGTTAATTACGACATGAAAATGTGAATGGAAAACGTTACTTAAGATCGTAAAAATTCTACAGCTATTATTGTTCATGTTTACAGGAAAAATAGATTATCTACCTTACCTATAACTTATCCCGTCATCACAAAAAAAATAAAGAAAACTGTTTAATCATGACATTCGAAACGTCAACTATCACGTCTGCACCATCCATTTTCATGATAGTAGCAATTCATCAATAAAGTTGGAGTAATAACGAACCACAAAAAATTTCAAAACTACTTACCCTACATCACCATGCTCTACAGAATCCATATTTGTTCAACAGAAGCGATAACAGGGACTGGGTAAAAGAAAACCAACACACGACGCTCTAAAAATAAACCTGTCTGTCAGTCCCTTACCCCATGCGTTTCATATTCAAACGACAACTCAAAACGTGCAACACTCGTCGCGAGTTTTTACCTTAGACCACGGCTAACAGTTACGACACATAAACAACAGGGTCCTTTTCCACCTTTCCACATAGTAGCAATGCTATATTTGGAATCGTCTGCCGCCCACTCAAATCTCTTTTGCTCATCCCCTACCCCCCTTCCTACAAAGCCCTTCATTGGTTCTTATTACGACACAGATTGCTACGTTCCACCCCTAGCCAAAGAGAGGGATCAATATTTTTTTTCTTCTGTGGGGTGCAGGAGCCGCATAAATGCAAGGTAGGGAAGCGGAAGAACTCTTAGGGGTGTAGGAAGTGAAGTGAAAAGGGATTTCACGAGGGGAGTCGACAGAAGGATTCTGGTGGAAACATTCTTCGATGGTTCGATACTTGGAGAGAAGACAGTCGGTTTATAAACGCAACAAGTATTCCGCCATCAGTGTTTGTAACTTGGAAAGAAAATTAAATGTTTCAATCAATAGAAATTTGTAGATATTTTAACCGCTTAACTTAACAGCCCGAGAATACTCGTGTATCGAATTATCGAAATTTTAGTCTTATAAACTAAAATTGAATCATTAATTAGCTTTATAATTTGACACAAAAAATATGTAGGATCCATAAACATCTTAAGTATCCTATGCCTTCTTAGATGAATGAAAACGACAGCCCTTTCCAAAACAGGAGGGGTCATCTTATTAGATAGCAAAGAAAACTATTCAGTAAGTGGTTAAAAGTAGTGGAAAATTGGTGGATTATAAACGAAACAAGTAATCCACATCAATAACTGTAACGAATATCTTACGTTACCTAACGAATATCAACGTTATCTTACGTTCTGCTCTAGCTCACATCCTTTTTCCTCTTGCTAGATGTACAGTTGCTTTCAAAATTAAATTTTTTACGCGCATTTGACTTATATCACGTGAGCATGAATTGATTTCATTATTATATGTTATGTTCTTAAATCAATTTAAAATTTAGTGAAATAAAAAATTTTATTTGCTAAAAGTTTTTTATAAATAATTTATGAAAATTTCTTCGAGATTCATCCAAATCTCGAAGTCGACTTTTTTTGCCATTTACAATACTTTGCATACTTCATTTACAAGAAAGTAAAATTATATAGTTGAATTCATTTATAATGAGCTACTTCATTACTTTTCATCAGCACAATGAAATTTAACTGTAGTTTTGATAAAACTCATCCCTACAACACATTTCTGCAATACCAATAACAATTTCAAAGCAGCTGAAGATACTAAAGAGAAATGCAAAAGTTTCAGCAAATGTGTTTCTTTTTTCTTATTTGAAAATCTGTAAAGAAAGTCTTCAAGATCCTGTGAAATACTAAGATCCCCTGTGAAATCTGTAAAAAAGTCCTCAAGATAGTAAGTATGTAAGGAAATAAATAATCCAGTAAAACTGAACGATTATGGTTGCTATGTTTAAATTCATTTTATCAGCATGTTTTAAGCCAATAAACATGTTGCTGGGCGTAAAACGTGCCGCGCTATTTCGATATTGAAATTAAATTTGTTAAATTAAAGTTCGCGTCGATTACTTACAATTAGATGTTACTTGACACGAACGGTTTTTTTTACTCCATTACGAACTTTCATGTAGACAAGTGCAAGGCTACGAAAATAACGTGGGCTAAATGTCTATCGCAATTTGAAGTTTAAAATTACTTTGTTAAGGGAACCATGAATATCAAATTATGCATAAGAGAGTCAGTTGAAATTATAATTCCCAGCGAACAAGATGGTCACCGAAGGCGGCTAGCGTAAAATATTACAAGCAGAAAATTGATTCAGCACATTCAAATTTAAAAAAAAAGGTTCAGAACTACCTTCCGATTGCCAAACGACTCGACAGAAGTCTGGATCCTTTACTTCGTAAAATATCTCTGTTTAGGAAAATTAGCAACAGCTACGTGAAGCCACCTACGTTTTATAGAAAACCCTTTATTATTGTTAATAACATTTGAATATAATGATTATAAATTAAAACAAATCTAAAAAACAGTATATTATGTCGGAAAATATCCCTTTTCTTAACTTTTCATATTTTTAGAACTTCTTCGTACGCATATCTCTATTAAAATAACCCAATGGCTTATCTTAGTTACAAGCGTAATTATCTCACCATTTTATGATAAATGAAATTTTCAACTGGAATCAATAACAATTAATATAATAGAAAAGACAATTTAAAATTAGAGCCGGAATTGCAATGATGCTTCGTGCGACTCCGCAGAAAGATCATAATAAAAATAGGATGAAAATTTATATTTTTTACAAGTTTAACTTAAATTTTTGCTAAACGTTTTATTGCTCTTGATGGCATCAAAATTTGAATTTCGCGCTGCTCAGATATCAAATATCATCTCTCACGTGATATCAGGCGATAGCTGAACGCGCATCAAATTCCAAATTTTCGTTTAGTTTCATCTGTGAGTTTTGAAAGCAACGTTTCCATAGACTTCTGAAAAATTTCTCTGCAAAATTTCCACATACTAAATTCGAATAGCTTTTAATTCCTGAAAAATGGCTGAAAAAGGCTTGCAAGCAGTATTTGAAACTTTTGCTAAAGCTGGAGGATCTAAAGACGGCAAGATTTCTCTTGACTGTATCAAAAAATGGTTTAAAGAAGCGGCCGTTATTGGTAAGGATACAGGAATTACCGAAGCTGACGTGGAAGCTGCAGTCGCCAAGACTTCCAAAGACAAGAAAGGCCTTGAATTTGCTGAAATTAAGGAATGCGTCAACGCTTTGGCCAAGGAAAAGAAAGTTGAGCCCAAAGAGCTCATGGAAAAGCTTGCAGCGGCCGGCCCGATGAAGTGCGTTAAGCCAGGAGCAGCTGAGGCTGGAGCTAAACCCGTCAAAGATGAAAAAGAAAAATGAACAGTTTGGATATTACGATGAACAGTTTCGATGTACTTGAATAGATGTTTCATGATCGACAGAAAAATAAAAGAGATTTGTTAAAATGGGTTTGTTTTTTGTGTAATAATAATTGTGGAAATTTCAATTGCTTCATTATATAAAATCTTATGTGCCTGTATGATAATGTTGGCGATTAGAATGATGCCCAAATCTCAAAACTTGATAATTAGGATTATAGGATAGGAAAACTAATTAATTTAGCCATTTTATGAATTTACGTTGACTATAGCAAACTATATCTAAATGTATTTAGCTTATTAGGGAAAATTGAATCCGTTTTATTCCTTTGCACAAGTTCTGGAATTTTTACTGTGGTTGAAATCTAGAAGTTGGTACACATTCTTAAAATGGCGCCAAGTCGCCAAAGCTAATACACGTAATACCTGCATATAGCTTTGGCGACTTGGATCCAATGGTATGCAGCTTTCAACATATTGCTTTGGCGGTTTGGCAGCATTTTAAGAGTGTGTACCACCTTCTAGATTTCAACCTTTACTGCAATGTTTTGAAAAGACAGATTACTCAAAATTAGGAAATTTGGAGATGGTTTCAGATTGCATAAATACGGAACAGCCTTGATGTACGGCATCATTGGCGATAATCTTGTATTGGCGACTTTTTGTCGCCTAACCGAACATCGTATCGTTAGTCGTCAAAACAAGATATCGCCATTTTGGTCCTATATTGAAGATATTGAAAAAAGTCGCCAAAATAAGATGTCGCCAATGGGGTCCTATATCGAAGATATTGAAAAAAGTCGCCAAAATAAGATGTCGCCAATGGGGTCCTATATTGAAGATATTGAAAAAAGTCGCCAAAACAAAATAATCTCCAGTGATGTCGTATATCAAAGCTATACTATAAATACTTTGATTTGTAGCTAAAAGTTTTGAAATAATCGATTCTTAATTTTACAGAGAAACTAACGGATGAAATTAAATGGTATGAAGTACTCGTGTTAAATAAATCAGAAACTCTAGAACACGTAGAGGGTAAATCTCACCACAAATCTCTACTAATAATAAAGGAGAATGTGTCTGTGTGTTGGCGCTCTACATGGCAAATGAAATCTGTAGATGAAGTCCTCAAGATGGTAAGTATATAATGAAATAATCCAGTAAACTGAAAGATTATCTTTGCTACGTTTTAATTCTTTTTACCAGCGTGTTTTAAGCCAATTTGCATGCTGGTGGACCTAAAATGTGCCGCGCCAATTTAATGTAGAAATCAAATGCGTAGTTTATTTTAATGTAGAAAAGGAACGTGCAAGGCTTCGAAAAGGAAGCGGGTTAAATGTCTATAGCAATTTGAATTTTAAAACTACTTTGTTAAAGGCACCATGAATATAAAATTATGCATAAGAGATTCAGTTGAAATTTTATTTCCAGCGATCAAGCTGGTCGCCGAAGGCGGCTATTACTCAATAAAAAAATGAAACCATTTTCCACTTATCTGCTGGTTTAATCTCCCGATTCTATACCACCCATGAAGTTACAGTAAGTAACAACTGCAGCTTTTGAGAAATTTCTAGAATTTGTTAATAAATGAAAAATGTCAAAAAGACCCCATACATATCCTTGAGGGATGCATACCGTATTAGTAGAGATGATATGCCAAGGGCGCAAATACCGAATATTCGGGCAAATTTCAGGCTGAATACCGAATATTCACTTTTTAAAAACATTACACTTTTAAATATAAATAAAATATTTTTCAAATTTTGAACAAAAAAAGGAACAGCTTTGATATACGGCATCACTGGCGATAATCTTGTATTGGCGACTTTTTGTCGCCTAACCGAACATCGTATCGTTAAATCGCCAAAACAAAATATCGCTAATGGGGTCCTATATTGAAGCTGTTGAAAAAAATCGCCAAAACAAAATTATCGCCAATGGGGTCCTATATTGAAGCTGATGAAAAAAGTCGCCAAAACAAAATATCGCCAATGGGGTCCTATATTGAAGCTGTTCAAAGAAGTCGCCAAAACAAAATTATCGCCAGTGATGCCGTATATCAAAGCTGTACTAAAAAAATAAAGATTAGTAAAATTGATTACTTATTATTAGTACATTTTAAAAATATTAACATCTTGATGCATTTTTGTAATATTTTAAATTATTTTAATTCCGATCATATGAAATGAGAAACCCTCTTCATTTTGGGATTGCTTCACAGAAATAAAAGAGCCATCGTTGCAGAACATGGCAATGGCAAACACAATAGAAAATTAAGTGGATACATTAAAATTATTAGAAGTAAATTGCTGTTTTGATAGAGAACTTCTAATAGCTGAAACGGAGCGTCCAATTAATTGGAGGGAAAAAAGACCAAGATTCGCAAATTAAGCAAGAAAATTGCCTTCAGCTCCTGCAAGCACAGTATATAGTGAACATTTGAATGGTTGATTGGAAAAAAGGGTGAGATTCCACTGGAATGTTATCTTTTTTCCTGTCACCCGATCATTTATTTTCTGAATCTGGTAATATATAAGAAACGAACGGATCGTACTTTTCCCTGAAAATGCCGATATTCTAGTGGTCTTGCATCATAATTTCAGGCTTTATAATGATAAATGACATGTATCATTATTAAATACACCAAATTTACTTAAAATTGAGTAAATGTCAGGAGATTTTTGCTGATAATAAATGCACTGAAAATAAATTCTGCTCACTATTCTTTGTTAAATATATATAAAAGTACATTTAAAAAAACATTATCCTGAATATATTCGGCTGAATATCTGTTTAGTATTCGGCATCTGTTTAGTTAGGGCCGAATACCGAATATTTGCCGAATATTCGTTACATCCCTAATATGCATAGCAAATGCAGTTGATTTTCTTAGAATTAGTAATTAACATAATTAAGAAGTCTGCTTTAATCAGCATTATGTAAGTTTATCAATTCTTTGACTTAACCAGTTTATAAATAGATCTTATCAAGTGTAGAATGCAAAAAAAAAAATCAAACATTTCCTCATGCATATGTTACAAATGTACTTGAGACAATAGTTTCTGAAAATCAGTTTACCTAAAACTAGAACAACTAGACCCATGGATAAGAAAACAAATGCCTTCTCAATGCTGGGCATTAACAGAATTTGGATTTTATGCCATTTGAACTTCTTATGAAAATCCCATGGTATAAAAGTTAAAAAAAAATGCTAAGAAAATCGACCCTCTGGCCAATTATTTTGATGTGATAACTTCCAGCTTTATGCTGTAGCATGCCTAAGGTTGGTCGGTAAAATTCTAGTATATATATAAAAGAAGCAAAATACAGCTCTAAAAATTACTCTTTAAGGAAAATTCAAAGTATATTTAGGTTGTCTTAATGAATTGGATTAGAGGAACATTTTTGAAGCTGCACAAATACTTTTCTAGGACGTACTTCGTCATTCTGAACTGCTACCTGATGCTGAGGACAGCACCTGACCCGACAACCCCCCTTCTACTTTACATATCCCATCTGCATAAGGGCGTTTGACGCTATGTGTGTAAAATTACAGAAGCTATCAGGAGAAATATTCATACTTCTAAAATAATGTAAAAATGAGAGACTATACTTATCTCCAGTCCAATGATGAGACGACTCGTTGACTGGCAGTCAATATTATTTTATTTTGCAGACATGGAGATAAGCAGACATGCAGTAGTTATATTTTCCATTTCACACTCAAAATTATCAAATTCACCCGATACACCATTATGTAATAGTTGGGCCTCAATCTGCAGGAATTCACCCGTCGTCTCACTATAGGTGAATCTGTCTCAAAAGAAACAGACCACTTAAGACCATTACTTAAAAAAATCTCTAACAGTGCTCAGGAAAAGTTGGAACCTTACGTTAGAGCATCGCAGAGTGAACTGGCCTTTCCGCTTTTAAAACAAGAAGCCTCCCACAAGAAAGGTTGTAGGCGGGTCCGTCCCCGCCTCCAGTCAGGCCCTCACAGGATTCAATGGATCGACCTTTCTTGCTTTTGTGGGGAAGTTCGCAACACTATGAAATTTAACGTCCCCACACAAAGGATCTTTGGTGGAATTGGGGATCGAACACACAATCTTCCGACCCTGCAGTCGACTCCTCTGGT
>BGPR01000477.1:312380-333690 GCA_013235015.1 Araneus ventricosus
TTTGTGGGGAAGTTCGCAACACTATGAGATTTAACGTCCGCACACAAAGGATCTTCGGTGGAATTGGAGATCGAACCCACAATCTTCCGACCCTGAAGTCGAAACTCTGGTCGACTCCGAAACTCCTCTCTTGGGGTCAGGCCCTCACAGGATTCAATGTATCGACCTTTCTTGCTTTTGTGGGGAAGTTCGCAACACTATGAGATTTAACGTCCGCACACAAAGGATCTTCGGTGGAATTGGAGATCGAACCCACAATCAATCGACTCTGGTCGACACCGAACTCCCTCTCTTTCCTATCAGGCCCTCACAGGATTCAATGTATCGACCTTTCTTGCTTTTGTGGGGAAGGCCACAATACTATGAGATTTAACGTCCGCACACAAAGGATCTTTGGTGGAATTGGGGATCGAACCCACAATCTTCCGACCCTGAAGTCGAAACTCTGCCACCATGACCCCCAGAGTAGGTTTGGTTTGGATTGATTAAATTTAATCTGTACGATAATCATTGCTTGTAAACGGACCGCAATATTCTAAGCTACGATAACGGACCGCATTATTCTAACTTGAGCAGATAACGAAACAGTGTTAAGAAGCGTGATCAAAACAGATGTGCAGTGCGTTCTCAGAGGTGAAAAATTCTCCCCACAAAGAGACTAATGTAACTTGAACTGTATGAACATATAAGCACTACACTAACTTTAAATCATTTACTATTCTACAAGATTCAGAGTTTCCTTTATTTAATAAATATTTCAAATAAGAATAAAGAAAGCTACCATTAAGAATATGAACAGAGAAGCACATTCCGAGGATCAATACAAATATTTTCTGAAGGCTGCAAAAACCTATAAAACTGTAATGCCTCTAGATATTAGAAATTCGCCCAAGAATCGATACATTTTGAAAGCTTTCCCAGTCTTCAAGTTACAAACATAAAAAAGTTTATTCTCCCCTTTCAACTTGCATCAGATTTGTAAGAAAAGAAAGGTCTTAAGAAACGAATAAAATAAATTTCGAAAGTCACTTCGAGAGAGTAACGGAACAAAATAAGATGCTGTAAGGAGACTAGAAAGGGTGTTTTTATTTTACGAGAATAGAAATACTTATAGAAAATCTTGCAGACTTTTTCTCTGAAATATTCCAGCAAATCTCGTCTACCAGCAATATAATTCAGTACTGCATTTTAAAAGTAATTTACAACTAAATCAGCATTTCACTATATGGTTCAACAAAATTCAGGTAGCTCTTTCATGACCTTTTATAATGCGACGTAATTCAGAATTTCGAAGAAATTTTCAGAACTTTATAAAAAACTTTTAGCAAATAAAATTCCTATTTCACTAAATTTTAAATTTATTTAAGAACATAACATAAAATAAAGAAATCAATTCATGCTCAAGTGATAAAAGTCAAATGCGCCGTAAAAAAATTTGAAAGCAATTGCACATCTAGCAAGGGGGAAAAGGATGCGAGTTAGAGCACAAAGTAAGATAACGTGCCGTTCGATGACATACTGATGACGCAGTAAGTTTGTCATTTGACTTTGAAGTCATGTGAATCATTTCCATTACAATATGCTTTTAGTTACTAGAATCGACAAGACTTTTGCTAACGAAAAGAGGTGATAACAATCAGAAATGAAAAAGTAAATCCAACAAAATATACCTCATTCGGATGTGTATTTTGAAGTTGAAACTGGATACCAGAAAGTGCAAAATGAAGTATTTGGAATATTTCCGATCGGAATCTATACCCTTATTGCACGCTATCTTGGTACTTTGAATTTGAAAACTAAATTTCAAGTAAACTATTTAGAAAAATCAATAAAAAATATACATAAGTTTTATTTCCTAGCTTCGATGGAATTTCTATTCTATACTTACATTCTTCATCAGAAAATACGCCATTGAAAACAAACCGAATAGCTGCAACACTTTTTGAACCATTGATCAACTGACTGAACCGAGAAAGATTGAGTTTATGATATAAGTGGTGGTTCAGGGGCAGAATGCTTTTTAAAATTCAGATCTTAAAAAGGAATAATGAACAGAGAAAACTAGATCCTATTTAGAGCAAATATAGCAGGAAAATCCCAAAACGCTTTGAATTTTAACGAAATGTAAGTGCATATAATGGAATACACACACAAGAAAAGAAACGTCCTTTACATTTAAAACGAAATTTCAAAATACAAAACCAATAATTCCAGAGTAAATGATCCTCAAAATCTTCCTTCCTTGATGCCAATGAACCCATTCCAGAAAAACCGACGAACTTATGCACACAGGTACAGTCCTTCTGGACAAGTCGGGAAGGATGATAAAAGCTAATTTTCGCAACGGGATTGAACCTACTCCACAACAAGCAGGGAAACTATAGGTTGCGTGGCAACTGTCTCGAAGTAAACGTCAAGGGGCAAGAAAGTAGAAAAATGATTAAATCGGGTTATGAAAAAAAAATGGAGAATGGAATTTAAACCACATCTCAGAGTAAATAAAGGAATAGGCAAAAAGAAACGTCCTCTAAACTTGAAACGAAATTCTAAAATACAAAACCAAAATATTCCACAGTAAATGATCCTCAAAATCTTCCTTCGTTGATGCCACTGAACCCATTCCAGAAAAAAACCGACGCACTTATGCACACAGGTACCAGTCCCTCTAGACAAGTAGGCAGGGATGATAAAAGGCAAAGGTAGGCAATGGGATTGAACCTACCCCACAACATGCAGGGGAACTGTCGGTTGCGTGGCAACTGTCTTGAAGTATACGTCTTCCATTGTCAAGGGGTAAGAAAGGAGAAAAATGATTAAATCGGGATAGAAAAAAATGGAAGAATCTTCAAAGTGAGGTTGTCAGAGGGTAAAATTATTCTTGGGATCTCAGCAACGAAATCGCTCGGGTTGGTGATATAAATCCGCTTTTTGACTGTGGTAATAAATAACGCCTAAGACAAACGACAAAAGAAATGACAAAAATGAATTACTAGAATATGACGGAAGAATGTAGTTGAAATTGAGTGAGATAAAATATTCATCGATTAAAGTGAGGGCATTTCGAAGATATTTTAAGCACAGGAGGTAAAGCCTACCCAGAGTTTCTAGTCGTCATATAAGCTTTAGAAATGGAAAGGATAGCCAGGATATTCCTTGATTATATATTTATATTACAGTTATGAAGAAACATAGAAAAAAATATGAAACATATCTTTTAACTCTGTTTTTACGAAAGGACATATTTTATGCAGGGTGTCCCAAAAATGCATTCACACTTTGGATAACTATCAAACAAAACAATTAGTAGCATACACCAAAGTTTTATAATTAATATATTAATTACAATACCAAAGAGATTATCTTGATGGAATTCTTATTGATTACGGCGATGAGGTAATTACTCCCACGCTCAAAGGAGATAATGTTTTATAGCTCAAGCCAGCTACAGTCAACGAGTTGAGATATGGCACTGAAAGATAATGCGCCCTCATGATAATTGATATGCTTAGCGGTGTTTGCAATTCCATCCGCGAGCGTTATCGGTAGAGAATGATTTGAAAAATGAAAATGAGTTGGCCTACGAGAAAATTGGCGAGGATATAAATAAAGTAAAACAAATTAAAATGCCACAATGTATTTGGAAGTTACGAAGTTATGGTCACTATTTCACTTTGGCCAAACTATTTATAAAGACAAAGTAGCTCTATTTTAAACTGTGGAAGACAGAATGAATTTGTAAAATAATGGGAGTAAGCACTATTTTTGTGAAGTTCCAAGATGAATGATTATGTCATACACTGTAAAAAATCCCGTAAAATTTACGGTTTTAAACTGGCAGCTGGGTTGGTTGTGCAAAACCGTAAAAGTTACGAAGAAAATCCGTAGGCACAACGGTTTTTTACCATACAGGAACAAGTTTTTCCCGAAAAAGTTAGGAAGTAAATCCGTAGTCACAACGGTTTTTTACCGTATTAAGTCAAGTTTTCTCCATAAAAATTAAGTCATCGAAGTAAGTGACGTCATCGACTGAGTTGAGTTGTTTTTCTCCCTCTGTTCGAGTTGAGTTGAAATGTGCTGATGTGTATTATCAATTAGGAATATTAATTAATCAAGGCTTAATTATTAATTTCAATTAGTTTAATTAATGTAATTTTTAATTGAACTTACTTGGACAATTTCGATACAAGATGGTGACAAAACATCTAACTCCTCTGAGCCGGGGATCGAAACCGCATTCTTAGAAATAAAAGGCAGTCGCTCTAACCGCTAGACCACCGGAGACTTCATAAAATGAAGTAAAAATAATCTATTTGAGTTTTAAAGTCACTATAGCTCTAGTGGCGCCACCTAGTGGTGTAAAAATCAACTATTGCCAGAACACGCGTTTTAAGGTTAGCTTTCATGAGTGACAACAGGTTACTGCAACATGTGTAAACAGCGGAGATGGAACCCTATTAAAAACATGAAATGAATGCAATAAAATTACATTTAAGAAAAGGGAAAGTTATCGTACGGAAAGCAATACCGTATGCCGAAAAATAGAATTTGAACTGACGGTTTTAAACCGTTTATGGCTGAAGCGGAAAACGGTGAAAAACCGTTTTGTTAACAAAACAGCTTTAAACCGTCAAATATACGGAAAAAGTCCGAGGAAAAAACGGATATTTTTTACAGTGTACATGGAAAAATTTTAACTGTTGAACTATTAAATAAATTGTAATTAGTTGACTTTAAAAATGTTAATCTTACTGGATTAAAATTTTCACAATTCAAAATAATCTACCTTTATAATAACAGATTACATAACATTTTGAATAATTAATTAAGAAGAATATTTTTGTTCACTTTCCATTCACTTCGTTTGGACAATGGTTCAAACTTGCAAGGTCCGTTCTCAAATACCCCTAGTGCAGCGGAAAAAACTGGATTAGTATATATAATCAATCAATATATTCATTTCCAAGCAGGAAAATGAAATACGCGATTTCTTCTTAAGGTTAGAAACTTAAGAAAGAAACAGGAAAAGTGTTTTCGCCCTTTTTAAATTATTAGAAAGTAGGTCCTTTCACACCGCTTTGGGTTTACGTATTCTTGTCTTCTCTCATAACAATAACAAATGCATCAAGTAAATCGTGATACAATACGACAAGGAGCCCATTGGTTCTGTCTACTGTAATATTAGATACTCAACAGATTAGCGCAACGAGGATAGAGAAATTCTAATGGCTTTGTAATACATAATATGTACCAATGGCATTCGAAAGTTAAAAACGCGACTGGTGCAATATCTATTCTTCCCGTGAGAAAAAGGTTAATGGTAAATAATAAATTCAATAATTTTTTATCCAAATACGTGAAAGACAAATTATATTATATGCAGGAACACGGATAGAAAATTAAATAGGCTGTGCTCGTTGTGATATTTTGGAAAATTATCTGTTTTTCTGTGACTAAATTTTGCAGAATTCTTATTAACACAGTATGAATAAAACATTATAAATTCTGTTTTAAGCAGAAATATATCGGGTCACGATTTGAATCCATTAAAAAAGGTGAGAATGAAATAAAAGCATTCCTAATGGAAGACTTCGATAAATAAATTTTGTATACTTCTGACCATAATTAGAACAGACATAAAGTTCCCAGCCAGAAACTGCAAAACTTAAGACAAAACAACACCCTATTGAGCAAATTTATACACAACCCAGTGAGAAAGCCAGCATAACAAACTTCAGTTTTGATAAATCTCACGTAGAGAGAGAGAAAAATATGTCACTTCTTATTATTCTTGATACATTACATTAGGAACATCTAAAGAGGAGGCGACATGAGTTCCATTTGCGTGTACATTGCTAATGAAAATAGAGATTTATGTTGAGGTCGGAAGCAAAATTACAATCACTTGAATGATTTCACATAAAACCTAGGCTCGTGTATACAAAGCGCTGACTTTTAAATAAATAAGTATAATGCTAGAAGAACACAGAGTAGACAATGAATCAACATTGCGCAGTGATGCATATTTGCATCATTATTATTTTTAAATAATTTAACAACTGAGTAATAATTTTTTTCTTCCTACATGAAAAAGAGTACTTTAGTTGAAAAGTTTGAATAAAGATTAGTGTTTTCAATCGACTAATTTAAACTAAAAAACTAAGTTCATTTTTTTTCTTGCATTTATTTATGTAGATTGTTCCTACTTTAATTGAAATTTTAAAAAAATGTACAGTGTTTGGGGTGATATTTATTACTATTATTATGCAAAATTATTCTTCTAATAATTTTTTTGAATTTATAAAAAGAATTTCAATCGAATGTTAAATGTTATGTCAATTCTGAATCGCAATTTTTTAGCTTAATTTCGTATATATACAACTCATATTACATATATTAACATATGTTTTGAAACAATACACACATTAACATGCGTTTTGAAGCAATGCAATGCTTTTTAGGCCGATTTCGCAATTTTGAATCATAATCAGACGATGGGATGACACCTGAATTTGTTACTTAGTTCAACTATGATCAATAAAAATAACCTTTTTCATAGTGTTTCTTTTAGAAAAAAACACATATTCTTTCATTCCCAACCAAAAAGCTGAATGGTGGCAGATAATAAGACGCTGAGATTCAGACAGTAACAAATGTACCTCCCACTTGTTCTACAACAGAACCAAACCTATGATAAGCACTGACAATTCCTACCACAGTTCACGGTGATGAAATAGCAATTCAAACGAACCATTAAGAAAAAAGAAATCCTAAACTTAACCAAAGCGATTGATAGATAAAAAGACACCATGGCTCAGATAGTAATGAATACATCTTCCTTTTTTCCCCCTACAATACTTTGAAACCAACAATAAGTACTGCCAATTCCTACGACACATCACGAGTATAAAACAGCAGTTCAAACGGACCATTAAGAAAAAGCAAATCCAAGACTTTACCAAAGCGATTGACAGAGAAAAAGTCACAATACTTCAGACAGTAACAAATATACCTCCCGCTATTTTTTAGAATATAACAAGCCCAAGATAAGCACTGCCAATTCCTACCACAGTTCACGAGGATAAAACAGCAATTCAAACGGACCATTAAGAAAAAGCGAGTCAGGAACCGAAGTTGCCAACAGAAGAAGCATAAGCGAAGGCTTGCAGCGAGAGAAGCTAAGATAAATATTAAGCCGCCCAGAAAAGCAGAAATTGACCTCTAGGGGAAACCTCCTTTCCAACAAAATGGTGGAAAGTAAGAAAAAAAGGGCCCGAATATGTCCTCGCTTCCGACCTCGGCAAGCCATTAAATCTGGCAAGGGTGAGTGAACCAGAGAAAGATAAATAATAAAAACAGTAGAGGAAAAAAGGGAAACGCGAGAAATGTGCACTAAAAATATATTCTTGAACCTGCAATAGCACAGAGCTACAACATAACCCGGGAAAGGGTCCTCTCCCATCGACCCGGGGATAAGACGGGGTTGTCAACAAAGTACCTGCATCCAGCGCGAAGATTTCCGCATACCTTGGGTACACACGCGAGGGATAATTAAATTCTGGAAGATGGGTCTCTGGAAGTTGAAAGTTTGCAATCGCTTAAAAGCTTAGCGTTTCATGCTAAGGTAAGAGGTGAATATTAAATCTCCTGAATAGACGAAAAGCACAAAATGAAGACTAGGGATGCGTGTTTACGGATACACCGACAAATCATCAATAAGGTTATACTTAAAATTAGGATTCGCACTTCAAAATGAGATTATTAGTGACAAGGCACAGATGCTGTCTTCTGCGACAACATTATACAGGGTGTTTAGAATTAACCTTTCGCTAGTCGCAATATCTAATAGACACGCACGCCATCTATATCTGTTAGCTGTATTCAAGGCATTGCAATTTGCTGTTTTTCTCACAGAATACTTATTTACATTCTACAAGATACGCAAGTTCTTGGTGAATGATCTTGGATACTACAAGATACAGGGTGATTAGAATTAACCTTTCGCTCGCAATATCTACTAGACACACACGCTATTACATCTGTTAACTTGTTTTCAAGGCATTGCAATTTGCTATTTTTCTTGCAGAATACTTATTTACATTCTCATTAGGAATAATTATTATAGTTAAAAGGAACAATAGACATAACCGGATGAACATATCATAGAATAAACTTTATATCCGCGATGTTCTTGGCGACTATTTAAGGATGAAAATGATTGCGACCAATGGAGGGTTAAAGTGTACATTCTTGTGCAAAAACCTGTAAATGAATCCTTTAAACATTGAAAGTGAACCATTTGACAAGGGCTGCAAAAAACAGCTAGAACCGTTTTAATTCACTCTGGTTTTGGAAGATGACTTCCGTGTCAGCATGATGTCTGGTTGAATGCGGTGCATTTTGTGGGTTGGTCAGCTCTTGTTCTTAATGCCTCAATTAATGCAAGTAAAACATGTAACTAAAGCAGAAAAAATAAACAAAAAGCGAAAGAGTTGCGTAGAATAAGTAAATTAAGCATTTAATTTTTATAAGACATAAAGAGTATTTTTAATATAGTACTTTAAAATTCAAACATTATAAAATTTAAAATAATTGCCTACCAACTAATATCAAACAAAGAGTTTAAGCATTTCTCCCATTGTTGGGAGGAGCCAGAATATAAAATACGTGACCGCGAAGATTAACATTTCTAATACCAAAGCTATAAAGCTATATATAACACACTTCTATTTGTAATAAACATTATTTCAAATATAAGTCAAAAAGCGTTTTCTTTGGATTTCCTAGGAACAGGGATTATGCACAATCTGTGATCCTGGCAGTTTCAATTCATTTGGCTGAAATGTGTGCCATTTATTATACGAAAAACACAACTTTTTTCCCTCTCAAACTCTTTCTGTTTCTTTCATTATCGTTTCGTCAGAAAGAAATTGTAACTCCCAAGACTGTTTTCTTTACTCAACCCAAAAGCTACATTCCGCGAATCAGATGGCAAGACCGATAATGTTGAGTAAAACGACGCGATTTCAAATTTTCTTTCGCTCTCGAACTAAACAAGCAAGAAAGAGTGAAACTTTCTTTATCATGATTTGGTTGTGAGGTCCCCCTCAATGGCCTCCACTTTCTGTGAAGTTGAAAGAAATTCTCGACAAAACGTGTCAAGTGAAATATTTTATTTATTTATTCTTATTTAAAGAACGCACACGGGAATAAAACAAATCATTGCATATCAGGAATAATTTTAAATCGGATATCCGGTAAAGGCGACAATAAAAATATCATTTTCTAAATATACCTTAGGTTCCTTAAAAAGTTTTAAGCTCAAGTTTAATACTTTTGTTTGCTAAGTTTGAAAATTACAATATTATATATATTCAATATTAAAGTTTATTCTCATGCTAATATAAGTTAATACAATGAGTTTAAAAATTAAATTTATAGTTTAATTTATTAATGATATTTTAGTATAGTATATATAACCTATTTATAATATTTTCAATATAAATGCGGAACTGTAATTCGGATATAGCTCTTGGCATTATTGTTATGATATTGAATTGGTAAGCAATTAGTTATTTTCTCGTTTTTTTCTTGAAATATTTAGGAGATTTACTCCTATACTTTTGCTTTTTTCCAACAATTGGCTTTCGCAGAAGGTTAGGCGCCTATAAAAATGAATTTAATGCGACATAATCGGTTCCTAAGATAGATTGGCATTAGATTGTTGGAATTCAAATTTTGGGTTGTCTTTTTCATAGTAATAGTTTATAATCTTATTATCTTTATGTATTTCATTGTATGATTATTAATTAGGTAGCATTATATTTATATTTAATTTTAATTATTGGTTTAATAGGTATATATACTGAAAATGTCATTTGAGTTTTAATTGTTTGTAAAATATTTAACTATATATATATAAATGTCAATCAATGCTGAAATTAAATGGAAAAACTGTAGTTTATCGGTAAAAGCGTATAGATATATTTCACTTATTTACCCCTGATGAGCATCTATACGCTTTTACCGATAAACTAGTCTTTCCATTTAATTTCAACATTGATTGATTTTCATGACATTGATATATTTTCCACAAATCTCCTTGAATTGCAGCATTATTGCGCATTCGTTGCGTTTGTGATTTATATTATCTTCCCCTTTCATATATATATATATCCCTTTTTTTTATTTTCTCTCTATAAGAACTCTCGGCATTTTCTCTTCCCGCAGATTTTTTTCTTGGCATTTTGTATTATGAATGTTTATGTTGCTTTTACAATTCTGAGATCATTGTTTCTTTATATATATATATATATATATATATATATATATATATATATATATATATATATATATATATATATATATATATATATATATATATATATATATGTGTGTGTGTGTGTGTGTGTGTATGTGTGTTATTCTTGTGCTACTGCGAATGTATTTCAGTGAGGGCCACACGGTGGCCTAGTGGTAAGGTCTCGGTTTTGGAGAAGCAGGGCTTCAGGTTCGAAACCCGATTTCAATGAAGATCCGTCATGTATGGGGCCTGTTACAATTTAAACCATTCGTAGGGTGTCGAACGTCCTCCCGCTGTTGTGGTGCGGAAGTTTGGAGAGAGGGATGCCATCTTAGGCGTCGTCCTCGTCATCTGACAGATATTCAAAATTACTAAATCCGTCCCACAACAGCTCCTCGTGTTGCTTCAGAACGGGATGTTAATATAATTAAACTAAACAATTAAAAAGTTTTAAGCTCAAACTACTACTTACTACTTTTACTACTACTTTACTACTTTTACAACTTTTTTTGAAAACCTAATTTTGAAATTACAAAAAAAAGGTTATATAGGTTATTCATACAACTATGTTATTGTGCTACTGAGAATGTGTATTCAAATAAACCAGTGTTACACACTTCGTCTGGCGTATCCTTTTCTTAATTCACTCGCAAAGAGCCCTCTATAGCGGTCCCACTTAGCGTTTGCGACCTTAAGTTCGATTTTTAACGAAAACCATCCGTTGTGTGTACTGTGAAAGCAGTCCAACAAGCAGGTTAATGGAGAACGACGCTTTATTCACTAATATTCCGAAAAACACGAAGCACAGGAAACAAGAAAAAAAAAGCTCTTACACAAATTAGCAACACAAACAGACAGCAATTCAGTAATAATAACAGTAACAACACTTTCAATACCGCTCGGTTACCAGCTCACACTACGGATAAAATTTACAAGATATTCAAAAACTTTCAAACACATTCCAAAGACGTTCACTCATTTCAGCACCTCCGGATTTTTATATCTTTTCCGGCAGGATGTGATGTCACATAGAATCATCTAGTACATTCTGTATATCTCTGTTCCTAATAGGGACAGGACAAAAATTTAAGCATATTCGAGAATCTTCATTTTGTCGCCAAGGTCGGGGGTCATAGACTTGACCTCCCTTAATAGGTTGTAAGAACCTCTGTACATGTCTCTTTCCAACTTTAAGACTAACATTGTTGGGAAGCGACATTACAGGTGCGTAACATATTGCAAATATAACTTGTTTCTGCATGCCTTACTTATACTTTAAGTTTGTCTAAGGACTTTTGAATAAACTTGTGTATGTATATTATTACCAACAGTTTCTGTCGGTAATAATTATATAATTAAGTTAACTATTCCGTTTAAAAGAATGAGAAAGGCAACAAAGATTGTAAATTTTACCTTAAAAATCATAAATACTTCAGCTAACTAAAAATAGCTCTTCTCTCTTTGAATTTCAACAGATCGCACATCGAAAAGCGATTAAAATAAGCATAAATACCCCCTACCCATTGATATTCAGTACTTGCCGCACTTTTACGAGCCAGATTATTATTCGCGTCTCTTTTCCCAGCCAATATTATCGTAACCCTTAAACTGGTCGATAAAAGTTCGAGACTGTACCAAGTCTTCTGTAAGTTTGCTCTTTTAAGTTAAGTTTATGCGCCGTTATTTCTCTTGGAACACGAACGCCGCTCAAAGGTACGGTATCGGCCGCTTTTGCTTTGAAAACACTAAAAATAACTATCAGGGGGAGAGAGCCTCAATTTAATTATTATGGCAAATTTACGTAGAGAGCGTTCTGTGTTGGCGTTCTATTACGGGGTAGAAGGTAGTAACGATCGTAGCTGAATAGTCTGTACAGGAACTCTTGCAGGTCGGTCTTTAAATTTCGGTGAATTTTTAAGAGTATTAAAATAGTAATTACAAGAGCGCCGAGTTTAAGAATTATTATATTTGGAATCATTAACGTTGAATTTTCAGAGGCTTTATGTAAATGAAGGGAATGATATTTTAGGTTGTTGCAGCGGAAATTTGATTATGAAAATGATGATGTACCTGGGTAGTAGTAAAGAATAATTTTATTGGTAAGTTTCATGTATTGAATTTAACTATTAATTAAGAAGACTCAACAAGATAAGAAGATTCGTTATAAAAAGAATTAATTTTTTTATTATAATTATTAAATAAGTTTTAATACAGAAAGCAGTTCCACTTCATAATCCTTAATTGATTTCAAATCTTATTGATCAATAGAACTTTATTCGTTTATATTATGGGTAATCTTAATTAAGCAATTTAAAAAAGTAAAATGATTTTAATAAGTTAAACATCACCATTTAGATTATTGCATTTATTTGACTGGCGTATAGGAGATGTGTGGTTTTTCGACAAACACTGACCAATTATTTTTTCCGCTGTGTGGCAAACTTGGAAATTGCAGCAATGGTATAAGTTTGCAGTTGAAGTCTAGGTTTAACTTTTATAATTATCAAGCAATCGTTTGCATATGTTTTTATGAAGGTACTGGAAGGCCTTTGCTAATATAAGATGCTATTTAAAAACTACCAGAGAACTAGTTCGATAAAGAAACCCTGTTTCAGGTCTCTTGTAACCAGACCTTCATACGTGTTCAATAAAGCTCGTGTGTCTTACAACAGATTTTCATGCAAAACCAGTTTTGGGTTAGCTAATCCTTCAATCGTAGTCAATAAAGCTCTTTTGGTTTACAGCAGATTTTTTAAGCAAAATAATTTCCGGCCAAACATTATGGACGACATGATGACCTGGAAGTAGACGAGAAAGTTGGGGAGAAAAAGCACCCCTGATTTTTTTTTGTTTTAAACCTGTTAAACCTAATCGCTAATTATTTTACACAATTCCTATTTTCTTAAATTTAATATTATTTATTTTAATATTTCGAAATTTAATATGTTTTGCAATACATATTTTGGTCATTTCTAACTTGAATAAAAAAAAACCACATTTTTTTCACAATCAAACAGTGGTTGGAAATTCACAACTATTTAAAAAAAATTTAATTCCTCAAAATTAACGTTAAATTATTTCATCATTCACCATCCCATCCTCTGCTAATGGCGGAGGGATTTCAATGTTCATTTAGATCGATTTCCATTAGAGAACCCCACTCGCTGAACTCCTGCACTTCATCAACGGACGACGCAAAGCCAAGGGCGGAATTGCAGGATTCAAGTCGGGATTTGTGTGCAATTGCGTTTAATTTGTATACACTGCATCACAAATTGTTTATTCGCTTTAAATATTTAAATACTCTCGATGTCTGGTAGGAGGACGTTTTTAATCTAAATTGCTGAGCTAGATTAGGCGCTTTAATTTAATCACTTGGTTAAATCCCACGTTTGGGAACCTGGAATTTCATTAATTTGATAAACTGGATGGACGGAATGGCATTTGCTCTATTTCTGTACGTCAGATAAACTATCTCAACCCCTTCAGGCCTGGTATACCGGACATCAACTTCAAACTGCTCCTATTAAATCAGTCATTGAAGAAATGACATTCTGTCACTTTTATTTGATTCGCGACTTTCTTCTTATTATAATATTTGTAAGAATTTCTGGTTTAGGGGACGGAATTATTTTATTTATTTAATATTTCCACAACATCTGCAGGAAATCTTTATTCTTCATAAAAATGAGTTCTGTGATAAATTCTGACTATTGAGTAATTTTTTTGTTTTTAATCCTTTTTTTACCATTTCAAATGCTTGCGCAATATTTTATTAACCTTTGGCAAATATTTTACAATGAAATTTGTGTGATATTTCATTATTTTTTTAGTAGAAATAACCGGTTTTGTCCGGATACCGGACACAAGATAACTTTAATTTTTCACCTACAAGCTTGAAATTTTATTTTTAAGTTACCCTTCGTAGTAGTACACCAAAGGAAAACAGTTTCACTTCAATATTTCTAAATTCCGACTGCTATTTTAACATATCACAGGAGAGACAAAAGAAGTTCCAGTTCTAAATCAAAATAGATACATAAATGAGTTTGAAAACAAAAATCTGGCAGAATGAATGTTTAACAAAAACCAGTCAAAACCAAAAAAGTCATTACTACTTAGATAGTGCAGCAGTCAACTAGGGTCGAGAAATGCAGTTTCTCATAATTTCCGAATTTTTTGCATAATTTTCAAGCTAAAAAAAACTTTAAGATAGAATAAATTATGAAAAGAATTATATAAACATATAAGTATAGGATTGAAAATCAGCCGTATATGATGCGTTTCATGAAAACATTACTTGTTTCGACTTTTGTTTACATATATAGAAATAAAGTAGATTAATTTTTCTTTTGTAAAGGTTTCTTTTAAAGGATTGCACGTTTGAATACTAAATTTTCAAAATGGAATTCTAAAGTCTTTACATCGGAGAGCTAGTTACATAAAAGTAATTTTCCAGCGATTTTGTATTAGATAAGTACTCCAAAACATTTTTATGAAACTAAAAGGAAATTAAGCAGAATGTATGAGCGCGGGACGTTATAATCCACATAAAACTACATTAGTGTAATAGGTACTAAAAAATTAAATTAAATCTAAAGACTAACGTACATGACACGCCCAGTCCTCGAACAATATAGAGATTAAAGAGAGAAAGTCCAGACATTCCACAGGGAACAATGGATCTCTTTATTATTTACAGGGGAATACGTTTCATATTTTATTAAACCAGATAACACCCATTTCTGAATGCTTGAATGGTAAATTTGTGCTTGCGCATCAAAGAGAAAGCTGCATTTTTTTACTTATTTTCGAAAAAGGAAATAAATATTTTTGTATACATACGGGGGGCGGGCGAAAACAGTGGTACGGATATACCTGGATTTCCAGGGGTTTTTTTTACTCTCTTTAATCCGGAATTTCTGAATTTGTGAAATGCAGACTCATTATCTTTTTGAAATTTTGCTTAACCCTTCTTTGCATGATTTTTTCTTTATTGGTGAAATAAATCAAGGTGATATAATTCATGTTCAAAATTAAAGGAAAAATGGTTAAAAAAAATCTTAGTATATATTTATAGTATAAATTTAGCAAAAAACAATATGATGGAAATTTCCATCATCATGCAAAGTTAGATTAAACGCAAACTTTTTCAGAAATTGCTCTAAAAATAACAGAAACACATGTTACAAACCTTTCATCCACATCACTTTTTTAGCAATAGAAACTCAAATATAATAAAACAAAATTAAAAACGAAATCATACGTTTATTGCAACTACAACAAACAGCGGAATGACAACTTCAAGCTCGTTTTACTGATAGTGACACTTGCTTATTTTTGACAGCTATGTTTTTTTTTATGCAATGGACATTAAAAAGGTATCCAGATACGATCAACTTAAAGTGAACTTGTTCTTTTATATAATTTTTGGGCATTTAGTGTTATGATGGAAATTTCCACCATCATGCAAAGAAGGGTTAAGAACAAATAGGGCGAAATTGGACCAGTTACTTTCATAATAATTCTAATTCATTTTGCTCAGTATACATAGATGAGAGCAAATATTTCGTCGTTTCTTCAACTTGGTAAGTTTGCTTTTTGCTGTTATTGGTAGCTGGCACAAACGTTTAATACTTACAGTTATAGCTGCCACTCACTTTATCATTCTTAGACACAAGTAAACCACTTCTGAAATAAATTGATGTTATATTATATTAACTAATTTTTTCGTTATTAAATAGCTGAGCTGAAATCTAATCAGTGTGACCCAATACAAACAGATAATTAATAGTTAAGACAGGTAGGCTGGATTAAATAATTTTTTCATAATATTCATTTTTTAGGATAGAATGGCAGCTGAACAAATAACAATCAATAAGATGGTGATTCTAAATGGAAAAGACTTACAATCAATACGAGGGGTGATTAGAAATGGACACGACTTGCAATCGATAGGATGGGTGATTAGCAATTGAAATGACGGACAATCAATAGGACATGTGATTAGACTGGTCGTTAAACCTAGGTATAATACTATAAGTAAAGAAGAAAATTCCTTTTGCGTAGAGCTTTGCTTTTAATCTGCTTATAGGAGGTATTTTTGGTTGTATTCTGCACAATTAAGAAGGAATCCAATGAAAATTCCAGAATTTTTCTATACCTATTTGTTGATAATATTGTATTGTACACATCATATGGCCCAAAGATCATATCATATTCATATCATATACGAGAATTTATCATACTGCATATGAAAAATACCAAAATAATGATACAGTACATATGATATTATGATGATAACTACATCGATTACATGCAATTCATTTTTTTCTTCGTTGTTTCACTATTAAGGCTTTAAAAAAATGGGTGGGAATATATTTCTAGCATATTTGTTTAAATACTTAAATTTTCTGATAATCCTACTGTTCAAACACAAAAACGATGCAATTTTTTAATAGTTGTTAAAAAGATTCAGTTTTAGTTCAGTTCGGTTTAAATTTAATAATTTAAATATCTAATCATTTATTTAACAGCAGTCGTATCAAGGAGAACATATAAATTACTTCAACATAATCTGCTAGAAAAAAATAATTAAAAAAAGTAATTGAAAAGAACAAAAATATTCTCATTAAGATTTTGAAATTACACTGAAAAAAAGCGCAAATACATTAAAATAACTTAGTAAATACTAATAAATTTATATGCTTATTGCATAATTCAAAATATCTAGCGGGATTTAAAAGTTATATAACACATATAAATTAACAAAATACAACCAAAAATATTAACTATATATTAAAATTCGTTTAATGAGTTTTCATTTTAAATCTCTACATGAGCCCACTTCATACATAATTATTTATTTATTTACTGCATTTGGATAGTGTTATGTGAATTTCTTTTTAAAACAGAAAAAAATGTAGAATAAAGACAGTCAGAAAGAAAAAATTTTATATAAATTTTAAAGAAAGTAACAAGCAGTTAACTTCAAAAACGAATAATTCTGTCAATACATTTTTAGAAATATAACATAAATTCATAATCCGCAATCTTTAAATAAATTAGAAAATTGTGAAAAAACATCGTAATAAAGCAAACATTCAGCTGTATAATTATAGTTATACCAATAAATGTTATATGTCATACAGCTCATTAACTAGCTTCTGTAAATTTGAATAATAGAAAATCGCCTGGATATGAAATATAAAGGCAATGAATTTCTAATTAAGAATTCAAATCGGGATCAGGAAATATCACACATGCTATTAAGTATCAATAACACTTAGATTTCGCTATGCTGAGGATATCGGTATAGCATGTGCACGAAAATTAATGTATTATCCTACTTGATAAAATTTTTCTTCTTATGGATATCAAATATAAATGATATAAATTTCCAGCAAAAAGAATACGGCGATTTAAATATAACTGCACAGCATTTGTAAGTGAACTTTTGTATTATCCCAATGAAACTTTTTCATACCCTGTATCTCAAAATCAAATGCAATAACTTTTTAGCAAAATGAATGTTGCAATTCGAACTGGAATAAGCAAATATTTCACAAGCTAGAAGATATTGGTACAATATATGCTATATATTGGTACAAAAGTGTATTATCCAAACTAATAAAAATCTTCCATCCCCTGTATAACAAAAACTAATGCAATAGCTTTCAGTAAAGACATGTAGCCATTAAACCAAATTAATTAAACATTATACAAGCTAACACGAATCGATACAGCTTGTCCATGTGAATTAGTGCATTATCCTAACTGACACACATTTAGAAAACGCTCACCTACTAATACAATTCAAGTATATCATTGAATATCTTTCACCACAAATTTTTCTCTGTTTAGAAATCCAAAACGAATACTTACAATCCAAAATGCAGTCACAATTCCCCAAATCCTTTGAAATCTCCCACCATTATACAAAATGCACAAAAGTCAATTTCACTGTAATTACAACAGGCTACACTGCAAGGCACAAAAAATCCTCGCAAATCCTCATAGTCAGCCGGTCCATTCACAAAATCCGCTCGTCAGGCAAGAGAAGGCCAGAATGAGTATCCTGTCCTTCACGCTGGGAAACGCTACGTTGGGAAAAATCGCCGGAGACGTAACTAGGGTTGCCAGAAATGTGAATCAGGATGAAAGGATGCTGTGCCGTGAAGCTCGCATTTGGCGGGAACGGGGCGCCGTCGACGGTCGCAGGCAAGGACCTGGTGGTTATAATTCGAAACCATAAAAGTTCGTTGAAAGCCGAAGTAACTGAGTACATTGATCGTGAAGAACAAGTTGCCTGTACCGTCGTCGTTAGAGATCAAAGCGGGGTTGACTTTCGTATGTCTTCATTTAGGATGCAGATGAACCAAGGTTAAGACAAAAGGATTTCTTGGACGTCGAAGAGTAATTACTGAAGTGTAGTTTTTACTGCATGAAATTTTCGTAAGTGGACATGGGAAAATAATAAGTGGGTTTCGAAGCACCAGTGAAGTTTTGTAAACATCCGATATGTAATATGCAGGGGGTCCCGAAATGATTTAAATCACCATTACATGAAGAATTACCACCATATATCAAAGTTTCATCATTCAACTTAATGCATATAAATGTAGAATCTTGTCAATTATCGAAAGTGGTCGGAATGTTGGCAGTCTCTGGCCACATAGTGCGATAACGGTGACCGATGAAATTGCAGATGTCGTTGAGGATATCAGTTGATATTCAGACGCATTTCTTTTCAAGTGGTATTTTCAATTCTTCGATTGTTTCTAGCTATGAGCTATAAACATTATGTTCTCTCAAGCAAAAATCCATCGGCATCCTTTTTCGCCATAACTATGTTTTCAACAATATACATCCCCAAAAAAATTAGACGCCCAAATTAATTTAAAGCACAGATTTCAATAAATTTATATAGAATTATGTTTAAAACACCAGGATTAAGTTAACTGCAAAAAAAATTAAATTCGGAGAAAAAAATTTTTAGTTTTCATTTATTTTTTTAGAAAAAAAATACAAAAAAAAGAATTGGTAGCAAATCATTTTTAAAAAATAAATTATTTTCTAATTCCTTGCATTACTTCAAAAATGAATCAAAGGGAAAATAAAAAAAAATCAAAATGGCGATACATTGACTTCAAAATCTGGCTAATAGGTGGCATAGGTCGGATGAAAATTATTTAGGGGTTTGAGAATACTTATTGGCTTATTAGACAAAGCAAAAAAAGAGTGGAATGCATTCGGTTTAGCCATGGAAGTGAAATTTAACTGTCCTGTAAATACGACGCGGGGCGCTAACGCATTAAATTCAAGTAAGAATAAAAAGAATTTCGAGCATTCCATTATTCTGGTAGAAAATGCACAATAAGATTCATGCAAAACTGACACCTCGTCTTACTGTCGACTAAGACATTCTCCACTATCTTAGCAACTCAAAAATCCTATTTCCCTCCGAAAGACCAATATAATCCCTAAACCAGGGGTTCCCAACCTTTATTCCCTCGTGTACCCCATGATTAATCTTCACCGTTTTCGTGTACCCCTACTGTCAAATCCTCATCCCCAACCATCCGTCTATGCAAAGAAGTTTTTTATCCATAATTTTAAGGGATTGATAGTTATCATCCAAAGCCGGGAGGGTGTTAGAATTTCGTTAAGTAACGTTTCTTTAAGTAATATAATAAGATTCATGCAAAACTGACACCTCGTCTTATTGTCGACTAAGACATTCTCCAACACCTTAGCAACCCAAAAATCAAAATTCCCTTCGAAAGACCATTCTACTCCCTAAACCAGGGGTTCCGAACCTTTATTCCTTCGCGTACCCCTTACTGTCAAATCCATCCACAATCAACAACAATCAGTCTACGCAAAGCAGTTTTTATCAATAATGCTAAGAGCTTATGTTAGCTTAAGAGTCAAATGACTCGAATTAATAACAATTGCTAGACTTATTTTTTCTTTACATTTTATTGCATTTTTGAAATAGTATTAGTTCAAAGCCAAAACAAATGAAATCAGAATTGTAATAATTTCGCATTAACTTATAATGATGGCTTAAAATTACACTCTGTAATAATCAACTTTTCAAGTGGTATAGTTATTAAATAGCAACTATTAAACTTGGGGAAACAAAATTCTGTAACGTTTTGAATTCCTTGTGTTTTCTTGTTTCCGCCATTACCAACTTTGATTTCGCGTACCCCCAGGGGTACGTGTACCACAGGTTAGGAACCTCTGCCCTAAACCATCGAACTATGCACTAAGAGAACATCTATCCTTAGACTCTCCACCCTAAACTTTTAAATGTTTCAGGCGAAATCGGAAAGTATTACTGAAAACAAACGCATTATTGAACTATTTTTAATCAAGAACTATGTAAATGAGCATATCTGAATATTAGACATTAATACTCAATATGTTTTCCTTGCCATTCCATTTGTTTGAAATAAATGTATATAGCAATAAGCAATGCATGTATAAGGACATCAGTAATGTGTATCGTACGTAGAATCGTTTTTAACCACTTAATTGAATAGTTTTCTTTGCTATCTAATAAGATGACCCCTCCTGTTTTGGAAAGGGGCTCTCGTTTTCATTCATCTAAGAAGGCATAGGATACTTAAGATGTTTATGCATCCTACATATTTTTTGTGTCAAATTATAAAGCTAACTAACTATTCAATTTTAGTTTATAAGACTAAAATTTCGATAATTCGATGCACGAGTAGTCTCGGGCTGTTAAGTTAAGCGGTTAAATTATTTTTTTTGAATATGAATGAAGAGTACATTCTTATTTTTATTTATAGTAATAGTTACTTTTTTACGCAGCTTTGCGTGCTAGATTGTTGAATTAACGTCTCTTAATTCAATAATTAAAGGAAGACTCTTAATATCCATTCCAAATGTTTAAAGAATTGATGATGGAGGGGTATGGAGTGGTGTTCTATCCGAGATTCAACAATTCAAAATTACTTCGTCTTAAATTAAGCTTTTCCA
>BGPR01000477.1:333700-369028 GCA_013235015.1 Araneus ventricosus
ATTCAAAATTACTTCGTCTTAAACTTTTCCAAAATTACTGTTGTATGTAACATAATTATCACATATATAAACTATTAAATGCTATATAATTATTAAAAGGTCCAAATTAATAGTCAACGCCTTCACTCCATTTCAAACAGCAGATGAAAAAACCGAAAGCAAATATTCAAACTTGGAATTCTCCATTGATAATTATTATCAATTGCATATTTAAACAAAAATGGAATTATTTATTTATTTATTCAAAGAAAGCACACTACAGAGATGACTCCATTTACAGAGTGCATGATCAAAAACATAAAAAACACAAGCTACAAAGTGAATTAAAACACAAAGAAAAAAAGCAACCGCAGAGAATACAACAATTCAAAGCTCAAAACGAGATTAATTATAAAAATGTAAACAAATAAATGTTTTAAAACGAAAAACCGCAATTACAAAAGCACTAAAAACACACTGAGGTTCCAAAAGTCCATGTTGCATACCGTCACATTAAAATTAAAAATTATTAAATTATTATGACATCTGTTTTCCTATATTCAGGTTCTCACAACTCCTATAACATGGTAATTTTGTAAGTACAATACGCTACAAAACGTGAACAGAAACTGCTTGAAATGAAGCGAGGAAAAAAAAGAAAGCAATACATGAAATGATACAGAATTCGAGGAGGTTCTAATTATTTAAAACGCTTACAATAATTATTCGTTTCCTGTAATAAGATGGAGAAATAATTAATATTAGGAAAGAAATCTTACGCAATCCAATACGTATGTAACTAAGTTTCATTATCTAAAACAATCATCATTAGTTAAAGCACTTCAACTATGGAATGAAATATCGAAACTAATGCAACACGCGAGGTACGCTTTCCCTACAAATCTCAAGCAGGAAATGAAATTTCCGTTTACTTCTCTGTAGAACGGGTTTTACAGCAATCGTAAAAAACCGGCAGAGAAAGCTCACGATCCGAGTTAATGGGTTAAAGAACATTTTGGATTTCTTTTTGCTACTGAGTGAGCTATTTACTCCGAATTCTTGCATATGTAGTTTAACGGGAAAGTTTTGAAATATCTCAAAAACACCAAGTTTTTCATTATGACATTGACTTTTAGGAGAAGCGGCACAGTTTAAATTTCACCTACAACAAATCGTTGGAAATTCAAACAATCAAAAGTCCAAATTGACTAAACACGAAGAAATGGTTTAAAATAGGGTGGTAATTATTTACACTTTTGTTTCGATCATATTCGCTTCGATAAAAACAATTTGCACCCATGACAAATATATCGTACAAAAAAGAAATTATTCCTCTATAATTAAATTTATTCCACACGAAAACAATATTTCAACACTAAACAAATATGATGCACACAAGAAGAAAAATATTATCGCTTGTATTAATTACTTTCCACTATAAAACAGATACTTTCCACATTTTGAGTACAACTTTCCACATTTTGAGTGCATCGTAGCAAGCACTTGCTGCATCTTGCACACTGAACCTTAATATTTTTACTCTATTCACGTGATTATCTGATAAAACTACGTACCTAACCAGTGAATTTTTTAAAAAATTATTAAAAGAAGTTAGAAGTAATAAAAAATACAATCTCTTTCCAAGTACTTTATTTTGGAACGCGAGTCATAAAAGATTACAGATTTTCGAATTATAGTTCCACCTACCAAGTATTTAAAATAAAGTGCAATTATATATTTCCCTTAAAAATATAATATTTAAATGAAAAATAATTAAATGAATAATAATTCATTTTTCGCCGTTTTTTATAAATAAAACGAAATTATATATTTCCCTTTAAGGCATAATATTAAAATGAAAAATAATTAAATGAATAATAATTCATTTTTTGCCTTTTTTAACACCGTCCTTATATTAATATAATTATACTGTAGCGGTTACAATAAACTACCTTCCCCTTTTTATGGTAGGTGGGGTTTTCCCATGATGCCTCTCTCTCTCTTTTTCTGTGTACTTGTCTTGTGTTGTTGTTCTCTGTCTTGCGTCTTGCACCTTTTAATGTACTGTGTCGTGGAACTTAGCCATCTAATAAAAATGGTTCCTGAAATTGAATTAATTCTTCAACAGCGGCATTCCATATAAACATGAGTCTCGGCCCTCTACAATACTATAATTAATTTTTCACGGAGGTTCCGATTACAATTTTTTTTGCAGCAAAAAGGTCATTATAAGTCAATACAATAGCTTTTTGAATCTCTTGTAATATATAAACTTGTAAATCCGGAAAATTCAATTATTCGACCCTGATCCCACTATCATTCATTTTTCAATTAACCATATGTAACAATAACTTGCATACACTTTTCTATCAAATCCGCTTGTGTTCGGAAAATTAAAAATCGCACGACTGCTGCAATCGTACAAGAAATAACGGGTCAAAAAAATCGTATACCCGATTTTTAAAAAGTTGCTTTGAACTATACCTGTTAAGTCAGGGCAACACCTGGAAAATTTGATTTAAATCGAACAGGGATCACAAATCCAAAAAATTGGATATTTGATAATACACAATTAGGCGCAGAATTTCTTGGATAACTATAATTTTTAATAGTCAGATGTGTAGAATTTTAACTTAATGTTCATGCTCACTTGAAAAGCGTCAAATGTAACACGCTGATATAATTTCGGAATCCATTGCGCATCATTCATTGCCAGATAGATGAAAAACGTGACATAACATCAGAGTATGGAGTTAGGTGGTGAATATGCATAATTATATTAGTCATGTGACCAAGACGTTACGTTCGACTCTATTTTGATAATTCAAGGACGGATCAATTTTCAAGAAGTATAAATAATGATAACCAATACCTGTGTGTGTGACATAGGGATTTTGCTTCTGTTTTCATAATTAACGAATTTGCTTATTAATTACTCTATCAATTAACAAAGATTCTGATCTAAAAAGTAGTAAGTAAAGAAAAAATTATATTTTGAATTTTTCCCTTCTTTTTGGACATCATAAGCTGATAAACCTTTTGAAATGAAAAAAAGTTATGTCTAAAATGTCAATTTATCCATCAAGCGAAGGTATTATGCTTTTGTTACAAAGCCGGGAAGTCAAGAAAAAAAGAGGAAACAAAAAATAATGAAAAAATTAAAACGAATTAGATCAATTAATTAGTCCTTCAGGAATATGTTGCTGATAATTCAGACAATAAAATGACGTAGGGGAAAAATAAAATTGTCTACCGCGAGAAGTAAATGCAAACGTGTATTTTTAAACGATTTCCGAAGTTTCGCCATTTATTTGCCATCTTCTAATATTCTCGTACAAATTTTGTTTTAATGTAAACATACAAACAAAAAAGGAACAGGTACTAATTTTCTTAAGGATTGGTTTGATGGAGTTTACTGGCTCAGAAACAATTTTTGATTATGCTGCGCCAAACATATGGTCTGGGATAAAATCTTAGTATAGGAGTTCTGTTAAAAGGAGTCTGTCATACGTTATTACGTGCCAATTTGTAAAGTCTAAAAAAACTGGCAACATGAAAAAATGACCTTAAAACATGGTAAAAATATCAGATCAAAGAGTAAAAAACAATCATTTTCTAAAAAGTAAAAAGTTGTAGATGAGGATCTTTGTGAAGGATATCTTTAAGAGTGATACAGGATGAGTGGAACAGCGGATGCGTTGATGATTAAATTGTTGACATTCAATAAGAATGTGGAGAACAGTCATTTGGCATTAGAATGCTGTACAAAGAGGTGCAATTTTCTTAAGATTGGTGAATTTAAAAATTAGCTATTTAGGAATTTCATGTGAATAATTAAATCTACTTTGTCTACTAATCTATATTTCAGTTCTCTTATTTAATATTTAATCTAGAATTTAGAGCAACAAAAATTCAATTAATATATTTAACTATATTTAACGGAACTTAATATTTATATTTTACACTATAAGAAAGGAACGAAAGCGCCTTCTATATTATAAAATTTATGCATGAAAAAATTTTAAAATGAGATTAAGAGTTTGCAATATCTCAACATACGTTTGCAAGAACAATAACACTAAAAATTTTTAATAGAAATAAAAATTTCCTTTATCAAAGCTAATTTTTATCATCTATCATTTTAACTATTTTCTTTTAGAAATACTGCTAATAATATTTATTAAATAATCTACAAATGAAGTCGCTTTAAGCACACTTGTTCATTCATACATGACAAATGCGCTTCAAAAATTTAATTCTGGAAATAACTGCGCATATTGCCAGAAAAACCATAGACATTCTTTCTTCTCCATTTTGATGTAGACGTCTACAGATTAAAAATAGCAGGGGGTTAGGTCTTCAGGAGATCCAATGACGAACAGCCTGGCCTCGGTCTACTCTATGGCCAGACTATGGTCTTGCAATTTTTCGTTCAAGTATCTTTAGACATCAGACATCTTTAACCGAAGAATTCATATTTCACAAAAATGGCGTAATCATCCCGTATGTGAAATTTAAACCTATGTTTACAAGGAGTTTCAACTTTCATCCGCCGGGGAAAGTTTTATTTTGATACTTAATTTACTATTTTTGATAACAGTTTAACTTCTCAGTTATATCCTTTGCAATACGCCCTAATTTGTATTTAATATTTTAAACAGTTCAAAAATTTTTTCGGATTAAAAATTCTTATTTTTTAAAAAAATCACGTTTCGAAATTAGGAGAATACTTTTTTTTTCATATAAAAGAAGAGTTCCTGTTTTCTTTAGTAACTGATTCTGAAGTGACTCTCCATTTTAACTATAATCTCCCTTAAACCGGGTTAATCATGATTTTCGAAATAGTAGAGACAATTAATTTATTTAAACAGACTCATAAGTATTAACAAAAACAGACATACAGCACATCTTTAAAAACATGAAACAATTCAAGTTAAATAAAAGTGAATAATAATAGAATCTAAACCAGTGTTTCCCAACGTGGGGCCCACGGCCCACAAAGGGGAAATTTGATTGTTAAGGGAGGGCAATGTAGTATCAAAAACTCATAGAAATGCAAAATGATGACTCAGTTAAAACTTTATTTAATATAAAAGAAGCGACGGTATGGCTTTGTGAGGAAACATAAGTCAAATACCCAAATTCAACCAAATGCGCAAGAAAACTATTGTTAATGTTTCCATCTTAATATTTAGCTGAACGTGGATTTAGTGTCATATAGGATTTGCTGTTAAAAAAAGAAAACATTCAAAGCCCCATTATGTATATCATATAACGGGGAGACTTGAGACTGAAAATAACTAAGTTGGAACGTACCATAAAATCCCCTTACAGCAAATAATAGAAAAAACATAAATTTGAATTAAAAAGAAAAATAAATAAATAAAAGAAACAGAAAAGTAAACAATAATAATAATGATAACAATACACGTTTTTGCGCGCTCGACGCAGCAGCATTAAGTGCAACAAAATTTTCCTAAAAATAACACAACAAAAACTATAGTATTAAATAACAAAGATTCTCTAACAATTGAAACACTTAATAAAAATTAGAATTTAAAAAATAATCAAAATGGAAGAAAAATGGAAAAGAACTAGAATGGCGAACTCTTCGGAGACCACACGCCAGTTGTAGTTCTAAATTTGACAAATTTTCTGTAGAAAGTAATGACAAAAGTCAAAATTTAATCCTTTCTGTGGTCTGAATTTGTCCAGCAACCAAATAAAGGAAAAAAGCAAACATCAAGGGCAAGGATCTCACTAAATTTAAATAATACATAATTGCCAATATTTGAAATAATATAGAAAAATCCATCATTAAATTATTTCGTACTTGAATTTCAGTTCTGCATTATATGTTTGGAAAATTTACTGTTTCTTAATAATTTCCTAGTGATTTCTTCCTAAAATCTATGATTTAAGTTTCATCAGTGAACAATTAAATTTTTGAATATTAAAAATTATGTATATGTTACACAGAGGGCATAAGAATTTTAGAAAGGCTTAAGTGGGGCGTGGCACAAAAAAAGGTTGGGAAATACTGGTCTAAACAGTGTGGGTGATTAATAAACGGAGAGTTCGGTGTGAGAACAAATTTGATAACGGACACTTTTGAGAAAAATTTTATGTTAAGAAAACGATCACATGCTTGATAAAAAAATAATAAAAACCAAGAAGCGACGCTGTGTGTTAGACTTTTAGAATTGAATATGATTGTCGTCAGCCGACGCCACAGCAGCAGTTATGAACAGCTCAAGTGTGGTACCAAAGGGTTGCCAGAAAGTGAAGCGAATTCGGAAGACGAACTGATGAGAACACATATCAAAACGGAAAACAAAATCGGAAGTGAGTATGAACTGCTATACATCTTTGTAGGGTCTTCAGACTCGTACAGCTTAAAAAGTTGGAGGAGTGTTAGCCCTTCTTCTATACCTGACAAACCTAGACGTGATGCAGTTGCAGCCTTCCGCCTGACCACTGGACACGATTGCCTTGCCGCCCATCTGCACCGCTTAGGCATTTCTACCGAACCTTTTTGCCCACTATGTGATTCTGGAGAAGTAATGGAAAGGGACCACCTGCTCCGATGTGGGGCTCTTCAAGGACTTACGGAGGTGGCGAGATACTGGGCAGCGAGAGCGCTCTTGGGGTCTTGGGACTTTGGTCTTCTGTTTTTGTTACACGTTCTTTTGTAACCTTTTTGCCTTGACATTAGAAACAAAAAAAAAACATCTTTGTAGGGTTTGATGAACGAGATTGTAATAACGCCACACTGAACGCTTTCGTATTCAAAAAATTTATTTCTGTTCTTTGAATTTTTGTAAGCTGAGCTTTCTCTTAAAATTCTGAAATTTTTTTCAAAAAAGATAATATCACTAGATTTAAACACAGTCAGGGCGGAAAAATTGTGATTGCCGTTTAAATAAAACAAGAGATATGTATTATAGTAATTACGTTTAAATAAATTCAGAAAGAATTAAGTCAATTTCTCATAAAAAAAATCTATGTAAAATCGAGACTCGGTTTATATGAAAAATTAGATAGCGTGCATCTTCTTTGAAAAATTGATTATGCCCGTTAACCGATCATTAACCGCATTTCAAAATAAACAGCTTGAAAAAATTGGGAACAGATGAGAAAAAAAAACATTCTTACCGTTCTGAAACTGTTACAACCGAATATGAACTGAAGAAAACAAGATAATTTTATAGTGACTAACAAGCCATCCAATTAAAGCCCCAGAAGAAATATATGCCTTTATTCTAAAATTGAATTATCTATGAAGTATCATCTCATTTTTGAAGCATGAAAATCAGTTCTGTCTGGTAAAGAAATCTGTTTCGAATAAAGTTTCTTGAAAATCAGCTCTGTCTGGCAAAGAAATCTGTTTCGAATAAAGTCTCTTATACGATGCTTACAACTTCCACTATAATAAAGTGCCTTGAATAATGTAGAATTTCAACCAATGGCGATCTAGTAATATCCGAGGGGTGTCAATCCAGGGCAGTCGAAAATAGAGACTGTCCAGGCTACTCTCGGACAACTGATCACTCTATCAATAACAGTAACGACAGATCGACCCTTTACATTATGGAAATTAAATAATTTTCAAAGGAATTAATACGGAACTGGAATTCTTCAATAAAATATAGTAAGTAACTCCACTCATGGAAAAATTGCGAAACAGATTTCTTCGAAAGTAAATTCTTTCAAATTAAATCAAATTCATCCTTAACAAATTTTATGGGAATTTCTAAATTATAAGTAAAAAAATAATAATTCATCACATTTTAACAAAAATCGGGACAATCCGGGACAAAGAATCAAAAACTGAGAAAGACTGGGAAAATTTGGGACATTTAATCATTTTAGTGCAGTATAAAAATTTTGATTATCATCAAGAAGGCCTTTTGGTTATTCCTGCCTAGCCAAAGCCTCTCGTGAAATTATATGTAGTTTTGGTGCATTCCGCGCACTAACTATTCCTCCACTGCTGTTGTCCTCCAATGGAAAGATGGAGTCAGTTTGACTCCCACTCTTAGATTAGATCATTTTTAAAGTGGAGGCGTACTTCATGAACACAAAAACTAATCAAGAACAATTTTACTAATTAAAATACAGGATGGTCATAAATTATCGAACTCATTTCAAAAATTAATTTTAAAAAACTAATAATGTTACAATTACGGTTTTTTATTTAAATGAGAGCGCATTTTAAATAATTTTTTAAATCAATTGCTATTCGAAATTTGAATAGTTTTCGAGATATTAAAAAAAAGCCTAAAAAAGGAAACCAGAAAACGTGCATCGGCTTCTGCTGATCGTAGCCACTGCGTATAGAAATCTCTCGCTGTAGCAAATTTAGACTTAGATCAGCTATATTAACGTCCCGTTTTTGAAGCAACACGAGGGCTATTTTGGGGCGGACCTCGTAATTTTGAACCACGGCCAGATACTGAGGACGACACCTGAGCTGGCACCCCCCTCCAAACTTCCACGTCACACCAACGGGAGGACGTTTGGCTACTACGTATGATTTAGAGTGCAACAGGCCCCATACACGACGGATCTTCATTGGAATAGGGTCTCGAACCTGGAACCCTCCGGCCCAAAGTCGAGACCTTACCGCTAGGCCACCGCGGCCTCCGTAGCAAATTTAGAAGGCCGTAATGGTGCAGCACCTATCTGAAAAAAAACTTTTATTTGCTCTCACATTTAAAACAAAACGCAATTGTAACATTATTAGTTTTTTAATTAATTTTAGTCCATCATTTTCACATCTACAACAGACGTTGGACGTCGTGAACTTAAGGTCAAGCATAGCATTCCTATGTGAATTCTTCCATTCTTTACACCAATTTGTTAACAAAACGTGATCTAATCATCATTGGTGCGCTGTACTTTCAACTGTGGATTAATTTGAGAAACAAAATGTGTCAATTTGACTCGGAGTTCTAAAAATCACCAGCTAAACTGGATAAGGAGATCTCGAAATAATGGCGCCTGGTCCTCAAATGACACAAGATTTATAAACAGCATATCCTTTGCACTGCAGTGGCAGATCTCGGTTGCAGTGGGATAGAACCTTTATAACTCCATGTTTCCATTCTAGAGTTAAATTATAAACGAATGTGCTAAAGAAATTTATCTGATATGAAGTAAGATTTTACAGGTAGTAATCATTAACTCTTTACCGTTCATTGGTTTCGCAGTGAAACCACACATTGAGATTTTTTTTTACTGCGCATGGTAGAAACGTAGCGTAATTTTCTTTCATAACTTACGAGCCAGATATATAGGCCAACTTATATAAAAATTCCAGTTCAAAACCGATAGTATTCACAAAGATATCGGCATTGCAAGATCTAAATTGCTTTCGATCTCTAAGAGAAACAAAATGATGAGGGCTCTTGCAGAAATTGATATATTTTTTTAAAAAATTGAATCTTCGAAAGTAATATTGAATTCTATGAATATTGAATATCATGAATATTCATGTATACTTGTAAATTAAATACATAATTTAAATTGCATTTCAAAGATAATTTATTTGGAGGAAAAATAGCTCGTTACCGTTCATTGGTTTCACTGTGAAACCACATATTTCTTGAAAATAAAATAAGCTAATTTTTTTCCTTTACATATTTATGATCAGCTACATGTCTAATACTCATTTTTGAAATAAATTTTGCAATTTTCAACACGAAACGCGTAGTGGACTGCAAAGGGTTAATAATTATATTAGTTAAAAATACTTTTGCTTTAACTTTTAAACAATAGCTCTCAACGACAATTACTGGTTATTTTATTACTAATGTTTCAAAAAGTTTTAAGAACCGATATAAGATTGTAATAAAAATCATTAGTAAATAAAGCACCTCGGGTAAAAAAATTCTATATAAATGAAAAGAAAAATATTATTAAAGAGAAAAAGATAAATATATCCCTTAAGAGTTTCGTATAACAGATTTTCTGGTATTAATGATCGTTCCTTTAATCTATATTTTTTCATTTTGTCGCCGTAACTTATTTTAGTAAATCATTTATTATACCCTCGCGTCAAGCCGGAGAGAAAAAAAAGAGAAATATTGCCTTGAAAAAATCATTTTTTCGATTGCTTCTGTATAGAAGAAAAAAACCCATCAATTTCATAATGATTACTGGAAAAAATGATATTGTGTTCTTTCCTGAAATAGGAGACATTGTTTCGAAGAAATACGCGGTGTTTTATTTGACAGTAGATACATTAAATAATTATAATCATTAATGTACAATTCAGCAGTCGGTATTGATATTGCATAATATACATTATTCCATCATGAAAGCATATAATTTTACAAAATTGTTTGTGTATAAAATATAACACTGACTAACTGCTAATATTTCATTAATTTTAAGCAACTTCGGAAACTAAAATTGTGCCTATTTAACAGCTAAACGACAAAAAAATCCGCTTAAAATTCAAATGGAACAACATTTTAGTTGTAGCTACATGATATTTATAAAGATTATTGGAATTTCGATGTAGTTTTAACATAAGCGAAAATATGAAAATAGTTGATCGTTGTGAAATCATAAAAAAATTAAATGTTCGAATAATGTTTTTAAAAATACAAGCAATAAAGTAGAATGCCAGTATGCTACATTTTTGCCATTTGTCTGTCTGCCAATTATCAAATGGAAACTAGACAGTAGCTTGGAAACATAAAAATTTCACTTTTTTTTATCGGAATTATCTTTCGAATTTTTATTCTTTAATTCAGATGAAAGGGTGGTTTAAAACAGATGTAGCTTCATATAAAAAACGATATAAAAGCACTGTAATTTCAAAAATTATTTTCGAGGTATTTTGATCCTGCACTGCGTAGCGATTCATATTTCCCCTTCACTACAATTTCGTTTTTATTTTTATTTAATATAACATTTTTTGTCTTGAAGAAGGATTTTAGTTCCGAAATTATAATAGAAATCAAAAATTAAATTTTAAATTATTTTTCCTCTGCACCTATTTAGATAAATTTACAAAACTTTTGTTGAAAAATTAAAAAAAAATCACGCAGTGTAGAGTTAAACCTAACAAAAAATGCAATAAGGAAATTGTAAACAACCTATAACAATTAAGTAAAACAATACATTTAACTCTCTCTGGAATATATTATAATTTTATAAATGGAAGCAACTCATTTTAGAACATTTATTTACAAATAAAATTTTTATAGCACACAAAAATAAATAATCTTAATATTTTTTATAATTAAACCTTACAACGGAAATAAAGTAAAAGAAATATAGATTTATTATATTAAAAAAATAAGAATCAATATTAAAAATAAAAGCAAGGAAAATTTAAAAATGTAATTTTTTCGGTTTCGGCGTATATGAATTTAAAGGAATATGAAATTAATCTAAAACCTTAATTCAATTACTTTAAAATAATTCGAAGCGCTTTTCTGTTTTAATATTATTTTTAAATTAAGATTAATTCCTAATTTTCTAACACTCAAAAATTATGAAACGTTTGTTATGCTTATTACTCATTTACCATTTCATTATTTAATTCTCTTCAAATAGCCAATAAACACTTTACACCACAAAATTAAAAATAAGTATTTTTTAATAATTATAAAAGTATTAAATATTTAAAATTTATTAACTTTAATTGTAGAGATCACATAACTAACTACAGTCCAAAACATAAAATCCATGCACTTTTTAAGCAGCTCAAAGAATAATGAATACATACGAATTAATACAACTAAGCAAAGCAAATTGAGGCTCTATTAAACGGGGGACAAAAACAAATCTTTTTTAAAAACTTCCTTCGATGAAAGTTCCAATTAACTAGGTTTTCCATTAAGAATATTAAACTGCTGCTCACGTTTGTAAAAGTATTTACCCGATTAACTTCCAACTAAAGAAACAACAAGAAACTTACTTGTGAAAAGGAAATTAATTCTTTCGTTACTTCTTTTTGGCGACAACAATCCATTTAAAAATGTTTGGAGGCGGATAACTCGCCAACTATGGCGCGCAAAAGCCCAACTAAATCACTGAGTCTAGTCCGAAGCAGCAACCAATAAGCAGTGACTATTGATGGTGAGGAAGGTAGCGGTAGATTTTAGCGCAGAAAAGAGGAATCTAAAGATGAGGAGACATATCCCCAGCTCTGACATCTATACTGCTAATTAAAGATGACAGAACATTCTTTCGAAATCATCTAACAAAATGCTAGTTTGTTCATGAAATATGATGGCTATATTTTGGTAAATAAATACAGGGATGTTTCTGTAAAACCGATACTTATAACAACGTGAAGAGAATGTAATTTGTCTTTGAGAATTTGCTTTTTAAAGTGAGATGACTTTAAAACAGATATTTTTGGGTTAAAATATTCATACATCATAAATTTAGCGGTAGAGTGATGGCAGTTCTTTCGCACTTGTTGAAGCGTGATAAATTGAAATTGTGCGCCTGAAACACCGCGTAAATCGAGGATTAAGTTCAAACGCTTTTGTTTTAAAATGGGACAAAATAAATTTCCCAAGAGGTAAACTGTAAACGTGATTGAAAAGAAAAAAAAATATTATAAGATATGTACTTGTTTCATAATCGCATGCTTAAAGTGAAGAATTCAATGTGCCTGACGAAATAAAATTCAGATACCTAATGTACTTCATTTTTTACTTTCTCGTATACGAAGTATACAAAGAGAAAGTATTGTAATCGTCAAAAAATTCGAACTCGAGATTTTGACAAATCTCCACGTTTTAGACCTTCCTGAGTCCGAAAAACAAAATTTTGGAATTATGTCTGTCTGTGTGTGTGTCTGTCTGTGAACACAATAACTGGAAAACTATTAGAGATACGGGGATGAAATTTGGTATGTGATCTTTACACATAATTTGTAGGTTTCTATCAAATGTTGAACAAAATCCGTCAATGGGAAGTCTGTCTGTCTGTATGTTCGAGGTCATGCGAACGCTATAAATCAAAAAGTTGAAAAGCCAGATGGATAAAATTTTATACACAGTTTTATCGACATGAATGTAGGTCCGTATAAAATTTTGGGCCAAATCCGTCAAAGGGTTGACTGTCTGTCGGTCTGTATAATTTACTTTTGAAGAGAATCTGTTATCTCCACGCGCATGCCTACTGGAAGAACCTAACGGAATTTCATTATGGAGTAGCGAATTACGTCAATTTGTCCTTGAGCCGGTAAGAGAACAAAATCGTTAAGCATCTCTTTAAATTTGATTCTTTATCTAGATATTTTTCAATCACTATAATGAAAAACCTTCTGGTAGTCATTGGATTCTGGGTAACAATAGGTTCGAATTTTTCGGCACCTTTTGGGAAAAGTATACGAGAAAGTTTAGGGGAGAACACTCCCGCTGGTTTTTCTTACGCTCTTCAGATTGTAAAGGTAATTTAAATTTCATAGCAAAGTGACATTTGATACAACAAACCGTCGCGAATGATATAAATTTCAACCAACTTTGCAACTTCAAACCTTCTGGTGGAATTAACGAACAGAAAAGGTATATATATCACTTGGTTTGTCATTTCGTGTCTTTTTCAATGACATATTTATAAGTAACCATCTCACCTTCGAAAGATTGATTTTAAAAAAATTCTACACCTGGTGTATTTTGCCTTCGTGGACGCGTAAAAAAATTTAGTCATATTTACCCATGAATGTGTTCACCAATAAAATTCATGCATGTGAATACAATAAGTAACCAGCGGGAGTGGTTTCCCATAAACTTTCTCGTATACTCCTAATACATGTAGAGAAAAAAAATAAGATAAAAGGCAGTAAAACGAACAAGAACCCCTAATGCAGTGGAGAGAAAAAAAATAAGCGAAACGTCATACCACGATTTCCGAAGGTCGTTCAACGCGGAAGTGGAATTAGAAGCCGGTGCGATAACCAATAGGGCTGGGTGTACGAAAAAGACCAGCAGGAGTGTTCTCCCCTAAACTTTCTCGTATACTCCCCCCAAAAGGTGCCGTTTCCCCTTTCCCGCGCGGCAAAAAAAATTCGAACCTATTGTTACCCAGAACCCAATGACTACCAGAAGGTTTTTCATTATAGTGATTGAAAAATATCTAGGTAAAGAATTTCAAAGAGATGCTTAACGATTTTGCTCTCTTACCGGCTCAAGGACAAACTGACGTAATTCGCTACTCCGTAATGAAATTCCGTTCTGTTCTTCCAGTAGGCATGCGCGTGGAGATAACGAATTCTCTTCAAAAAAAAAAAGTATACAGACCGACAGACAGTCAACCCTTTGACGGATTTGGCCCAACATTTTATACGGACCTACACTCATGACGATAAAACTGTGTACCAAATTTTATTCATCTACCTATTCAAGTTTTTGAGTTATAGATTTCACATGACCGCGGGCAGACAGATAGACAGACTTCCCGTGGACGGATTTTGTCCAAAATTTGATAGAAACCTACAAATTATGTGTCAAGTTCACATACCAAATTTCATCCCCGTAGCTCTAATAGTTTTCAAGTTATCGTGTTCACAGACAGACAGAAATGATTCCCAAATTGTGTTTTTCGGACTCAGGGAGGTCTAAAACGTGGAGATTCGTCAAAATCTCGAGTTCGAATTTTTTGACGATTACAATACTTTCTCTTTGTATACTTCGTATACGAGAAAATAAAAAACGCAAAAAGCTGGGGTGATGCAATTTGGCTTATAGTTTTACGAGAATTGTAAATTTGCAACAAATTGTAGACAAAATCCGTTCCCAAGTCCACTGTATATCTGTTCGTCTGTTCGTTCGCATGTGAATGAGATAACCCAGAAACGCAACAAGCTAGATGGATGAACTTTAGTATAAGATCTTTACACCAAAATTGCAGATTTGCACCAAATGCTGGCCCAATTATCAAAGTGAAAAGCTACAATATGTATACTATATTCTCTTCAAGCTCTATCTTCTCGACGAAGCTAAACAGTAAAATGCGTCAATATGTGTAAGTATACAAGAGATCACTCCAGTTAGTTCAAAGATACCTTGTTCATTTCAATATCTTATATACTCAGAGGCGGCTCGTCAGCTCCGAAACAAGCAGTGTCGCAAAAGTTTTATAGACCTAAGTTGTAGGAAATTTTGTGCTGATTATTTTGGTTTGTAAAGATGACATACTAAAAAGTGATAATTTTTGAATTATAAGCAAAAACCTGGAGAATTTTTTTTATGTTTTTTTGTCTATAACTAAAATTCGAACAAAAATTATTGGTGGCAAACTTAAGAATTGTATTCAGCACCCGGAAAAACAAAGAAGCAAAAAATTACAACTCCTCCAGAATTGGATTTTAAAAAAAACGACTTAACGTCTGAAAAAAAGCGAAAAAGAGCCAAATGTCAAAGTCGCGCCAAAGGAGAGGTGAAAAGAATGCAGCTCTAATGAATGCAATTTTAAGCGGAGGAAGGGTTGTTTTTCTCCCGCTTCGCGTTGCTCTTTGCGTCAATATCGGATCCGTAGGAGGGGCAAAACTTGATGCAGCTCCGGTCTGTCTCTCTCTTAATTCTTGATTGATTTTTCCGTCTTCTTTTTTATTACGTTTTTGCCATTTTCATTGATCACTGAATTCTCAAGGTGGAAAAGTAAGCCAATTAGATTAAAAACGAAAATACAATCTTTTAAAATAATTTCAGGGGGGATTGCAGCTCTTATGGACGAGCCGCCGCTGTATTAACTGAAACATTATAGTACAGAAGAAATACGATTGCTACAAAATATCTTCTCGCAATCTTTTTCCAAAATTTCCTTTATCCATATTCGGAAGGATCAAGTCTTCATCAAAAAGATCATTTTGATAATGGACCTAAAGGCTCACCATATCCATACACAAATGGGGAGCTTCTGGCATACCTGCTGTTCAGAATCATGCCAAATTAAGAACTGATCAAACCGGAAATCTGGCGTTTTGCCAGCCAATCAATTGAGGCCCATGAAAAAGCTTTAACTATACTTTTTGATCATGTCAGCAGTCTTGGTTTCTTTCATTTATATCCATCGCTTCGGTTCTTTTAAATACGAAGCACTTTTTACGTATCTTTCGCGAAAAAGTTTTAAAAAGCCAATCTCATTGATTAAATTAAAAGAAGAAAAAGTTTAAGCCATACAAATTTTCCATCTCTGCACTTATGTTAATTACAGTCATTATAAACACATGCACAATTTAGTGAGCGATTGAAAACGGTATTCCATCATTAACGATACGGTTAATGGGCTTTTGTATTATTTATTTATCATTACAATTTTCTACCTACTATGTATTTTTGAAGGTATTTATGAGTGAAAAAAACTGTAATAACATCAGAAAAAAGCTTCAGTTCCGTTCAGATTTCAAACCTTACAGTTCAGATACTTCTTCAGTAAATTCTATGAAAAAACAGTATCTCAAGTATAGCTATTCTCCATTTTTTTTAAAAGCTCAAATACTTTTTTTTATTGCAGTAAAATTTCAGAGCATATTTATGGCTGTAATAAGCGTGCGCTAGTAACATACTGGCATTTTTGAAGATGAATCGCCCCGATTTTGTTTCGATTTTATTCTTAAATTACAGATGTACTTTAGAATATTATAAATGGAGTTAAAACAATGCTGACGTAATACACGTCAAACGCACTGTGTCAATTTAATTTGGAATACACTGGCCATCCAGGAGAAGGGAAAAGCAAGCGATATCACAAATGAGAGTAAAACAATATTGTTACAAACATGGAAAGTCGCTTCCCAGCAATGTCAGTCTTATGGTTGGGAAGAGAGTTTTACAGGGGTAAGTACGAGATGACCGACAGCAGCCCCGTCTGTGGCGACCATCTTGGCGACGAAATATGGAATCTCAAAGGTGCTGGAATCTTCTCGATATTTCTATTAGCAAAGGAGATACGCTTGAATGTACTAGAAGATTCCATGTGACGTCACGGCCTGCCGCGGGAGACTATATAAGGAGAGCGCTTGGATGACGGAGAGTGTGTGTGTTGATCGACTGGAATCGCCTTGGAGCGCGAACGTCTTTGGAGTTCGTCCGCAGTGCGAGCTAGGAAGCTGGTGAGCTGAGCTCTATTGAAAGTGCAGTTATTGTCGTTACTAGTTATTTTATAACAGGTGTAAAGCTCATGGTTGAGGGTGGTTGCGCAGCTTCTTTTTAAGGAGCACCAACGAGACGGATCCTTTGCTTGCTCTCGATTTCTTGAGGGTGGTGTCTATCTGCCGCTAGACAGAGAGGGATTAGTAACAACTAGTTATTTGCTGAGTGTTTGTGTTGTTAGATAACAAAGTGCTGAACTGTTGTTACCTGTGAATTGTCGTCTGTTTACATTGGTAATCTGTGCAAGAACTATTGTTTCCTGTACCTGTGCTACGTGTTTTCCTGCATATTTGTAAATAAACCTTCATTCTCCATTACCCTGCGTGTTGGACTGTTTACACCATACACTCACAGTAAGACTTTTGCAACATTATGCTATTAGATGTTTGAGGCATTCGCAATTACCTTTCTCATGTACCTGTGGCATCAGGTAAAAGGACTCCGTTTACCATCTTTAAAAAACACAGATAAGTTTGATATAAAAACTACTTACACTTTCAAAATATGCACCAAAGACAGAACACTCCATTAGTTTCGATTAACAAATTTTAGAATATTTTTTCACAACGAGACACAAAACAAGGGATTGCATTCAGAATAAGTTTTTAAAATCGTTCTTTTTGTTACAGAATGGAATCAATCCTTATTTAGAATTAGAGGAGCATGCGGTTTTGAATCGACAATAGGACTGCACTGGTACGGAGCTCCTAATTTTGAATTGTGGACAGAAGACGACGACGAAATCCGAGTCGACATCCTCCCCACTTAATTTCCACACCACGACAACATGAAGACACTGGGTCATGATGCAAATGAAAATGGAACAGGCCCGCACATAAAGCGGGTCATTTACATTTCATCCAAACTGGAATTTTCGGAACACGGGAAGGAAAAAGTAATCGTCAGTTTAAAAAACCAATGGGAATTAGCATAGCAGCATGGCAAAGCTGGAATCCCAACTAACTCAAACACTTCACGCGCCGATTCCAATTCGGGGCCTCGAACTAGGGTAGCGTAAGATCAAAGGGTCTGCCTAGATTGGGACCTCGCTTCGAGGGGTGAAATGAAACTCGAAATCTTCCGTGTGAGGGGAATAGGGGGTGGGTGTAACAAGACGTCTAAAAAAATGGTTTCGATATGCAGATGTTTGATGAGTCTTGTTTTGGAGGCAGGAGGAGGAGTAGGGGGGATCGAAGATCGGAAGTAGCGCACTTTGGAGCCTCAAGTGAATGACGTGCCTGATTTTTCGACTTGAATGGGTGGGGAAAAAACCAGCCTTGGGACGAATGGAATGGAGTACAGAAGAATAGCCGGAATAAAATAGCTCTCCGTTAAAATCCGGTTTACGGACACCAACCTCAAATTTAAAACTCTGGCATCAGGCATACCAGAACGAGTGTGAATACAGGCTAGGTGTAACACTGAATATTCACCTTTTCCTCATGGGGGGTTCAGGCGCCGTACCAGCAAAATATTATACACCGAATACAGGTTGATACAAATGCTCTCACTCACACACACAGTGACGTAAATGGACGCTAAAACTTTAAATCAATCCAAAACAGGTGGAAGAGTTATCGAAAACAAATTATATGATGAAAAGCATTTCAACTTTGAGAGACGTGTGTGTAGATAATTAATAGGTTTTACGAGTGAGGACAGTTCGAAACAATTTGGTAATTTATTGTATAGCTTTATTAACTTTTTATATAATCATGTAAATAATTATTGATTTGGTTTCGATTGAGTGTCAACATGTATTTTGTTTTTGTTCGGAGAAGACAATGTAAATAATGGGCAGTGGCAATTTCGCCATCATCAATAAAGGGGGAGGCACAATGGTCTCTAGTTTGCGGATTCCACTATTTTTTTTACAAGGGGTGGGAAAAATCTACTGGTTTTAACAGAAAACCGTTTTTTGTACCGGTTATTTTTTAAAATCTAATAACCGGCAAAATAAGTTATTGGAAGATAACTCAATTTTATGTTAGATTAGACTAAAATTTATCAAGTTATGAAGCGTTGAATTTCATCAGAATCGGGCAGACTTTCCTCGGGGCGGCCATCCAAGTGACCTAAAATAGTGATAGACAAGCTTTCATAGCTCGTCACATTTTTCAGTCGCAAGAGAGTGGGACATTTTATTTAAAATTTTTGTGTGCCAAAAATATTTTACTAAACATAATAAATAGGACCGAGGGACTGTATAAAAATTTAGACCTAGTTATTTTTTTAGCATTATACTTACTGACTCAAACAAGTGAAGCACAATGCTCCATTTACTTGAAAATTGCTTTGGGGAGCAGAATAGAATTTGCATGCCGGATTTGTGATTTATAGTCAAAAAATATTTTTCTTCAGTTGGAAGTTCTGTGGCTTCTGAAAGATTAGTACCATCGTTGAATGATGTAGTTTCCGATTAGAGGTGTCGACTCACGGATCAACACATCACTGAAAGAGTATTTATGAACAGTTAAATATTGGTCTATGAATTGATTTTCTTTAAAAACAATACTATAAAAAAATTATCTACAAACGCCGCTTGTTTTTTTATTAAAAAAAACCGAAAACCGTTTATTTTAAAAACCGGTTATTTTGAGAAAACCGGTTATTTCGAGCGGTTATAACCGCTAGGTTGAAAAAAAACCTGAATAACCGAAAACCGATTATTTTGCGCCATCCCTACTTTTAACCATTCTTGTACGAGGTTTATGATTGGTGGAATTTCTAGCAACTCAACTATTCTCCCGGTCCTGATAATGAAGCAGGCGTAAATTTGAATTTTTTCCTTTATTTGGTTTCACCTAATTGTGATAAATTCTGTACTTCTGAACCATCTGGATTTCATTCCGTTGCGTGATAGAAATCTATCCATCCTCTAACCAACCTGTAGACAGACTTACTTCTTTATCTTTCTGTATTACCAAATGTGTGACGACAAGATTAATTATCTACGAGGAAAGTCAAGAGTAACCAACCTCACGGGCGGCTGTAATTTTACGTATCCTATTATGGCTTGGAAAGGAGGAAAGAGTACTCCATTTTCTCTGACAGAATACCAAATCAGGCTAAAAGTGGCAAACGTTTAAGTGACAAAAAGAAAATGCTGGATACAACTGTTCACGCCAGCCGTAGGAGTGTACCCTGTAGTGACATATTTACGCGGTCTTTTGAATTAGCTAGAGGACTACCACACACTTTTCACATTTAACATATTAAAAACCTCACTTGATTGTAACCTCTGTCATGCCACCAACAGCCACGAAACTATTCCGGTCCAACGGTCCAACAAGTGAAGGGAAGAGAGAGCAAAACGGTTGCCTGGGAGACGAGAGGAGAACGTCATTGAGTATGGTTGTGTAGGACAGCGGTTCCCAACCCATGGGCTGTGGCCCACTCGTGGGCCGTGGATAGCTTATTGGTGGGCCGCGGAGCCATGATTCAAAGTCAGGGGTAAAGAAAGTGAAAGTACCATCAAATGAAGAATACTTGTTAATTGAACTATCATGCGACGACTCTAAAATCGTTTTTCAGAACCGTATCCAGCAATTGCAAAATTTGCACCGAGACATTTGATGGGATTCGCGACTACATATCTGCGTGAACGTACTTTCACAATTTAATGTTTTTGAAACATAAAATAAAAACACAAACAAACTGAATGTATAAAGTGACTTCGGGCTGGAACTGTCAAGTTTTAATTCAGATATTGAATCTCAAAGGGGCGACAAACAATGTCAAAAATCCCATTGAGTTTATTTTTTTATTTTGAATCTTGACCGTTTTTTTTAGTTTTCTTACATTATGACAGTTAAGTAATAATAATAAGGTTTTTCTCATTTATAAGTAATACATTTTTACACTTTTTACAGTAAACTCAACTAATTACTGACATATACGTGCACAATATATACATGTGTGTACACAATATGCACATGAACATACAATATGTGTTTATATATGTACAGTTTGTATTTTTTGTTTGCATATTAGTTAGTGGGCCTCAAAATATTTTTTGCAAAAGAGGTGGGCCGCATAACAAAAAAGGTTGGGAACCGCTGGTGTAGGAGATCCATAGAGTACTTCAAGATAGGATTGTAGTGATTATGAGCAATCTTAAACTTGAATCTTAAATGCATATATGCATATAGTTCCTATTTACTCAAGATAATAATACAAATAAATTGCTGTTGCAAAACAATGTGGAGTTACTGGTGGCAAAGGCACACGACAACCTTATTTCACATTTTAAAGTGAAAAACACTGTTGGATTTTTTTCCTTCCTTGACACTTACATCGTTTATGGCATTTAGTCTTCAATTATACAAAGAAGACCACATTTCATCCAGTCGTAAGGTCGCACCACACTAGCAGTTGGACGATCGACTCTATGGATTTAACATGCACCAAACCTAATATATGGCAGATCTTTGGTTGAATCCGGACTCGATCCGACTTCTGTTGAACCTCCGACGCAAAACCGTCCCGACCTCTTTAATAAGATCTCAGTAATGCCAAAAGAAGGCGGAGGGTGAATAACGTACATTTCGCGTTCAGTTAATTAAAGAAACACACACAATTAATTCTTCTATGCAAGCATTTCTTCTGTAATTACTATTTTTTCAAGATACTTTAGAACATGATGCAAATCTTTTTTGAAGTTTCTTTATGTCTAAAATAACGCAATTTCTTGTGGATTTCCGAAATCAAATATTAATAGAGCTAAACCAAGACATGATGAAAATAATGCAACCCAAATTAGCTTCAATTTTCTTCTTCCGGAATTCTTCGAAAATAAGCTTTTAAAGAATGCCCGGCATTTTTGACATGATAATTAGATCTTGTCAAGTCGAATAACTTTTTATCGACATAATTCTTCAAGACATTAAAGCCTTTTTATTAAGATATTGGATTATAATCATAAAACATTTCTTTCAAGACTACTAAAATATGCCAAATTACAGGAAAAAGGAAATCTTACACTGTTTGATTGCACATAAAATAATTGCGTATGAGAAATAAAGGGGTTCAAACAAACATTTTGCTTAAAACATGCAACAATAATGGTAACATAATACTGATGATGAGTCTAGAACTTCGAAACCGATTTCGTTGTAGAAAGCATTACGCACATCATTGTAATTGTGTTCATTTGAAGAAATTATCAATGTCAGACTCATCTTGCGATCATGGCGGATACTCATTTTTGCAACGCTGCGTACTCAACAGCATTTACAATAATCATTTTCGTGTCGTAACGTCATATTTTTCTTCCAAATTTATATGAAAAATTTCTAATCATTCTGTCTGACACTTATATAGATTTAACTACCTAGATCTAGGAACTTGATTTCCGTCAAAAAATCGCATCTGAATCATTCCATGCAATCTGGTGGACTGTGCTAGTTTAACGTTGCATATAAATAGTAATTCACTTCGCTGCGGAAGTAATTAGCCTTTCAAACGAGTAGTGATTAAAAATTAAAAGAACAATATAAGAGAAATTAAAAACAAATTTAATGGAAAAAAGTAAAAATCGCTAACGGCTGAAGGTCTGAATTATTATTATGACATAGATTTGCAGAAAATCGATAGTGAATAAAGATACTAGCTGTACGACTAGTTTTCTAATTGTATTTAAATTCTTGTATTATACATGCGATTACATTAATCAATCAAAAAAGTTATTTCAATTTTTTTTGACATCGTAAAGTATACCGAGAGATGCTATTGCACTGAAATTAAATTTTAGAAAAATACAAAAATATCTTACCTATAAAAATAGTTTTGCAAACAATTTCTTTTATTAATTTTTTAAAAAAAATATTCACCTTTGTAACTCCAAAACATAGAAACCAAATAAAATACTGCCTTACCTGAAATAAAAATATCAAAAAATTAGCAACAATATATTTCGCAACAAAAAGACTTTAAAATAGCAAATACGTGACAAAAATTATTAGAAAATATTGTCTTGATTAAAATTAGAACAAAATACTGATCATCCTCAGATGCTGAAACACTTCGCGAATTGACAGCCAAATTTCTTAGTTGATGACAAAATTTTACAGATATTTGACAGCCAAGTTGAAAAATATACGGACACTGGTGATAAAAACTTTAGTGAGTATATTTTAACTCATAATCAATTAGTAAAGATAATTTTATCAAATAATTGTAATTTTTACCATGTTTCCGGATTTTTATTTGAGTACGTGTCACCTAAAGAAAACTTCAGCTAACAGCTGTTCAATAAATGTCAAGAATCCATTCTGCCTTATTGCTATAATACGAATAGGAACTGGATCAATTCAATATATTTATATTATGTATGTTTTGTAGATAATTTCAAAAAAACAAACCCCTTATCTAAATAGAACATAAAATTCATGATCATGAACATCAAAAACATAAAATTAACCCAAGAATAGAAAAATAATTAAAATATATCCCACTGCGAGACAAAATAATAATTTTTTTAAAGAAAATGACCGTAGATTATTATTTATTTTTTTAAATTCGGAAAATTAATCCCGCTTCTGGCGTTCTCCATTTTTCAAAGATCTATCGACGACGCATTAAATCCTCATCATTATCCATCATGCTCGTGTTCTATTAAATTACGTTTGGCTTGTCATCGAGCAAAGAAAAAATGACAAAAGAGAAGAATTCTCAACAAAATAATCAAATTTGCAAGTACAGGAAATGTCCAGAAACTTATCCATCATGCCCGACTTTTATTAATACGGCTTGCTTAAATACTTGATTTTCCGATTCATTTGTGACGGGAAGGTAACAGTGCGACGCTATTTATAGAGTTAGGACAGGTCTTATGAAACTTTTTTTTTCACTCGCGATCTCAAGTGCAGGAGGAAGGGGGATGACAAAATAGATCACCAATTAAGGAAAAATCATTGAATAATAATAAGTTGATATCGTTATCTTGGTAAATATTACCCCCCTTTGCACAGAATAGTGTGTCTGACTTGTATAGACAGAATTTTTGATATTAAAATGCGTAATGATGTCAAAGTAACAATGAATTGAATCGTTGATTGCAGAAACCGCATGAATCCATTTTTTTCCCGCAAAATTCCGTTTATGCTGTTCTCAACGCTAAAGGGGTATTTATATAATGAGTGAAGAAATGAAAAGAATCAAGTAAAGTAACATTATAGGTATTGTCACAAACATGTAATGTCGCTTCTCAGCAATGCTAGTCTTATGGTTGGGAAGAAAGTTCTACAGGGGTATGTATGGGAAGGCCGGGAGAATGAAGCCATCGATCCCCGACCTTGGCGACTTTGGCAACGAAATGTGGGATCTCAAAAGTACTGGAATTTTCTCGATATCTCTATTAGCGGTCGAGATCCGGATTTATCCAGACGATTCCATGTGACGTGACGGCCTGTCGAGGAGACTATAAATAGACCGTGTTCGGATCACAGAGTGCGTTTGACCGTGTTGATCGACTGGTATCGCCTTTGGAGTGCGAACATCTTTGGAACATCGCTTTGGAGTTTTATCCGCAGTGAGAGGTAGTAAGCTGTTAGACGCCGAGCGGTATTGGAAGTGAAAGCTGTTGCTGTTATTATTAGTGAATTGTTGTCTGTTTGTGTTGCTAATCTGTGCAAGTGCTGTTTTTACTGTTACCTGCGCTTCGTGTTTTTCGGAATATTCGAATATTCTATTAACCTGCTCGTTGAACTCTTTTCACCGTACACACACCGAGTTCCGTAACAGTATATAAAATGCACCAAGTAAAAATATATATAATCGATTTTAAAAACTTACTCAGCTTTGAGCTCCCAGAATTTTGATATTATCAAGTCTTGTGGTTTCTGAAAACAACAATTCAATTTAAAAAGACAAAAATGTCTTTCACACGTTAAGAAACCCGGGCAACCTTTACGTTCTTACATAAATTAAAAGAATAATATGTGTCGCAAATAAGGATCTGCCATTTGATTAGGAGGTTAAGGATGAATTGATTGAAGAAATTTGCAGCTAAACGGCTTAATGAAAACTTTATTTCTTTTTTAAACTTCTCTAGTCATTCACAACTCAAGCAGACAGTCGCAAAAGGCTAAGAGCAACTGTGCCGCCAATTAACGGCGTGCTTTTATAGCGTCAGTGCTCTAGAAACAATTCCAAGAAAAGAAACAACTTTCATTTTCGACATAGAGATTGGTTAGAGCGAAGTACCAACTAAAAAGCTTTTAATTGGTATTAGTTTGTAACTCATAAATAACTTGTTTATTTTAATTATTTCCTACTTTTAAATCCTGATCTCAATTGTCTCTCCAGCTCACTACGAGGTCGCACCTCCGATATGGAATCACAAATGAATTTAATTAATGATGAATTGATAATTAAGTTCTGAAAATATTAAAACAGTGCACTCATAAGTGTACAAAATTTCAATCTTCTAGCACACTAGCGAGTGAGTAAATTGATTTTAAAAAATCCCCTCTTTACAAACATGAAACACATCAAGTCAAATAAAAGCATCCAAAAAGTAAATTCTATTCGAATATACTGATGGTTTTCATATGAATTGGGATCATATTCAAAACTCTGACAAGTCACAATAATAGCAGCATGAATTTACTTCACTGTCAATCACAGTTGGCGGCGACTGTAGCTAGGATCCTGCATTGCGAGCAGTGCTGTACTGTCCGATTCCGGGTGAGAGGCTTAAGCATGATTCAGAGGATTAACGAATAGGAGGGCGATTGGCAATAAAGTTGATAGCATGTAGATGAAATTAGGGAGTATATAAGATTAAAAAATAAATGAGGTTGATTCAACTGCCAACCTTTCAAGGATCAACTTTCCAAAACCATAAAAGTTGCCCCTACTAGCGCATAGAAAATGGCCGACATTAAACGAGAATATGAGAAATGTCGCTTGTGGGTATGCACACAACATTCGGCGCGAATATGCTTGGAGGAAAATATCTGTGAATGGGACAGACAGAAAGATTGCCATAATAGTGAAGGATCTTGAAACTGGCGACTTCTGAAAAAATAATGAAGTCAGGTTTAAAATTTTACTTTTTCTTAATAATATCAAATTATGCTACTTGAAAGAACGGTTCCAAAGGAACAGCTAAATGATTTAGATCAATAAAAAAGCAATTCCAGCCAGTTTTTAAACAAAATCCCCTTATCTGAAAAATGAACACACAGGGAGTTCAATCTGCATCATTCAAATATTCCTGGGCGTTCTACGGATGTTTGGTAATATTTCTGTTTTAATAGGGTACATTGAGAATACAAGAGTAAATAACTGGCCAATTAGAAAAACTGTGGCTTGTTTCTCACATCTTGGTTTCCGGCGATAGCATCTGTGAATGGTCCATTCTTTTTCACTCGTGTCTTCATCACAGCAATGTCGCAAACCTAAAGGTCAGTCCGATGCAAAATCCGCTGAAACTCAGGACAAACATCATTAACTGACAAATCTGCCCTGTCAACCGAACTAACATATCAGAAATCATTGTAACCAGACTCCTTCATTTAATATATGTTTTGTATGCATGCATACCAAGCATCTAATTCCAGCCTGGAATAAGCATAGTTGTTTCGACACCACATTTAGCAACTAACTCATCCATGCATAATATGAACAAATTGGCTTCAGTGTCCACTGCGGCAATAGTTCAAGTCAGGAATGCAAACGGGGACTACAACTTGCATATCATTAAGCCTGAATGGGGGGGAGGGAGGGATTAGTACCCTCTCGTTTTAGTGTGACATTTCCTACAGTGGGAGTATTTCTGTCACGCGGCAATTCCATTGTATTACTCCCTCACCATTGATTCCAGCAGAACGATCTATTATTCCAATACCACCCTCCACTGCGGCGGTCAGCTTTTTCCTTTATTTCGGGCGTTTTGGGGGTAGGGACCGAGAAAAAATTGCATTCAGATCCGAAATTCAAACTTAACAAATTAATAGTATCTATCTCAGACAGAAATTGTTGTAATAATTCTAAGTTCTGTTTAATCGCGCTAGCTTTTGTTACGTATATTTATGATAACATGCGCAATGACGCATTCCTTGGTGTGAAAGGAATCACACGAGTTAATAAAATATTCCTGAACAGGAAGAGCCAGGGCTGAATTATCAAATAGGGAAAGCAGGCAAAGGCCTAGAGCACGTGATCTTTTTTTTGTATTATTTTCAGGGTAATTTAATTTAGTGTTTTCATTTAATTTAAAACAGCCCGTGTAGTCCAACTTAATTACTACGATGCTAGCTAAATCGAACTTATATTCAAATCAAGTATCGTCGAAATTTCAGAACATTGTTCTTGAGTTTCTTTTCATATTTTCAAATTCGCTTGGAGATGAGTTTGATCAAGTTAGTTCTGCAACTGGCTGCTTGACTCAAGAGCCCAATCAAACTTTGTGTTAAAGTATTTAGATTGCCTATAAAATGCTTTGTAATTTTTTGACATTTTTTAAAATTACATTTTAAGTTAAATTTTATACTTTTTTTTACGAGGTACTGAAATCAACTCTCCTGAAGATGACTCGCAATTAAATGTTTTTATATTTCAATCTGTCTTAATTTCGCTACATTTAAAAACGGCTTGTATTAAAATTAAATGAAAATAAAAAATATTTTGTCGTAGAAATTGGGGAGGAGAAAGGGGACCCCGAAGATTGCATTCCTTAAGGACCCCTACAGGACTTAATTCGGCCCTGGGGAGAGAGAGGTTTCTTTACAGAGTTTTAGAAAAAATTTTGTTAGAATTAAAATATTTTGAACTATCAGTTTGGCATGTCACTGCTTTGTAATGCATTGATAAGCACATAAAAATCGGCTAACTGGACTAACTAGCCTGGTAAACTAGCCCTATTTAATTTAGCATCCAAATAATAAAGATTTTTATACAAAGATTAATAAATGAATTTCTTATCTTTCATGGACTTCTATAAACATTCATTTTATATAATTGATTATGTTGCACAAAGACCATCTCCAGGTAATTCAAACAATGTACTTTTCTTTAGGGAAAGAAAAAGCACTTTTACTAGAAAGAAAAGCACTAAGTGTGTGAATGACAGTCAGGGATGTAGTGGAGGAACGCCGTCGGCACAGATTTTTTACGAGTAATAAATAAGGAAAAAAATGTAAGAAACTCCTTAAAACAGCGCAATCTTTGACTTCTCCTTACCCTCGAAAATATGATTGGTATTTCAAATTAATAAAAGTAAAGCCAGTGGCAAGTGGTATCAGGAAGGGGTAAAAGTATAAAGGTTGCACACATTTGATTGTACTTTGTATTTTGATTCTGAAAACTCATGATATTTTCTACATTACTTATTAATGTCGTGATTCTAGTTTTACATTATTTAATTTTATAACAAATCAACAATTTTTTAAAAAAAATATTAAGTAATCTTCATTATATTCACGCTTTTAACTACAGTACGCGTTATTTTAAAGTTTCATCAAAACAAAATAGCGTTAAAATCTGCAATGTTTCAGTGTTGACGTTTAATTATGTCATGACTTAAAACCTAGATAAAAAAAATACTTTATTGTGAAGTGATTCCAGCCTTAAACCAAAGGGGTCACCTTCTCTATCTTGCCTCCCCCAACAATATCACCCAGGTCACAGCGTTCCGGCATTGCTTAATTTACGACTTACACCACTGATGACTATCTTGACGATCAACCAGTGAAGTAGTAAAGTAAATAGCGCTTAGGTTATAGTAATATTTTTCTATTCACACGTCCTGTTTGGCCATAAAAACATGAAAAATACACATTTAACATCTAAATCCCGTCTCCATGTGGTAAGAAATTATAAACTCGCATTTTGTATTCATGGCCAGTGCGGGTTTTCGCAGATGCGCTCGCCTCGTGCTTCGAGACCCAGGGGGGCCTCAAAATCGATTCGATGTATCTCGCAGTGCTAAGCGAGGGTAATTTCACGACATTGGATAACGGGTAAGGACTGAAAACAATTTTGTTTCTGTAGGCTCCTATTATCAAAATCCACCACTGTCCATGGCGTCCCCAATATGACTGGCACCCGGGACGATACACTCAATGATACCTTTCATCCCCCCCCCATCTTTATGTCACTGTGACCGAATGGAACTATTCATTACAGATCATATAAGTACTAGTATCCTACATTATGTCAACAATGAATTTTGAGTACTGCATAATCTTAGTAGAAAGAACTCGATATTTTACTCTGTGCTATGTGTTGGAAGACATCCAAAGGGATAAAGACGAAGACATTCAGTCATTAGACAGAAATAATATGCATTAAGACATTTCTAACAGAGACAAAACAGGAGAAACACGTTGAAAAGATCCCAACACAATTGTAGGATCCAAAAGAATATGAACACGGTTCCCAATAACAACATTAGTGTGCAGTCAGTCGTGTTCAAAATTGGCGTAACCTCTCGCTTCCAAAATGAAAGGCTCTTATCACAGTCATCATAAATTACAATGGATTTATATTTTGAATACCTTGATTTAGAAAATTTATTGAATTTGAGGCAAATATTTTAATTAAAGATTAGAATTCAACGAGTTTAAAATATGCGAGGTAAAGAAAACCAATCATAAGCTTACATAAATGATACTTAACCTCTTCTTGGTCGGCGGCGTCTGTCATACGTTCGGCTGTTTTGTGCCCGTACGGTATTTAAATTCGTAAATAAGTCAACGTAACAATTAATTTTAAATAAAAAAATCTCCAGGTCACACTTGATTTGATTTGATTGGGGGTTTTTGGAGATTTTCAGCAACAAAGGCTATTATCCCCTATTCATTCCAAAGTTCTTTTCGATCCGTAATCAAAAAAGAGATGAAAATTGTCATCAAAAGACGTGCTAAAATTATTGCCGATCTGATTCGGTCAAGGGAAAAAAAGGGCACCCTCCGAGAAAGGCCTCCATATTCTTTTCGGAACTCAGGTTCAATTTTCTGGTCACACTTAAATGTCTCAAGTATCCTTTACCAACATAAATAGATTGAAATAATCAAAAATATATCAAATGGGGGTACCTAATTAGGAGGTTAAATAAAAAGGTAATGCAAGGGTTTAAACCATTTGTAGTAATACTCATCAACACAGGTGGACAAAGGATGCAGAATTCTTGACTGAAACAAGTTTTGAGATAACAAAAAAAGACCAAATAACTGGAATCACGATATATGTGGGTGTAGTTTTTAATCGGCCCCTTTAGAATAACAGGAAAAAGATAACATTTGATTGTATGGGAGAGATATGGGCAGAGCGGAGTTAGACCCAAGGGCTAATCGATTTCAGTCAATAGTGGTAAAACGCATTGATCCTCTACAATATTTTTTTCTCTGTGGCCTTTTCTTCCATCTAATATCGAAACGTAGAGGTAGCGCCCCTAACCATTATGAAATAGATAGCATCCATTCAATGTCAAACAGAATTTTATAGGGGGCTCTAACAATCTCTACAAGAAAAAGAAGATAATCTAGACGTTTTTTAAAAAGAAAACAGCTTCTTCAGGTTTTTTACTCAACAGGCGAGAGACTTTTCATATTTTAAAGGTAGACTTTAGAGAGTAGATATTTCTAAGATTAATTTCAAATAAAAATATTTTGAAGCCAACCTAATGTAAAACTTTATGTGAAAATCTGATACTGTTTATTATAATTATCAATACTGATCAGCTGTTCGCAGATGCAAAGAAATAAAATTATTAAACTTAGATGATTAAAACAACAGTCATTTATCAGGTTTGTAATTTTATAATGCAGTAATTCCAATTTCCGGATGGACAAAATCCGGATGATGCTAATGAGTTTCAGCTGACTCTCAGTGAACATCCTTACCATACCAAAGGATCTTCAGACCCACAAACGCAGATGACTTTTGATACAATCCAGTGCGAAAATCCGTTCATTGAAGGATTCAAAATTGAAACTGAGAAAGAATTTTGGGATAACAAAATAGACTAAAATCCATCCATCTAAATTTTGGTGCGTTTCTCAACTATCACAATTCATGCACGCAAAAATAGGGAGTTAACAGATGACGGATTTGGCCCAAAATATCAAACACCTTTTCTTACTAACTAGAAAATCGCCCGTCATGGTATGACTGGTGCAAATTGCCTCTTCATTCGAGAGATTTCCCGTCAAATTTGACGTGTTTAAATAGATATATACGTGAGAGAAATGTTTAACATTGATTGAAAACAAATAAAATAAACGTATGTTTTCTGACAGGAAATATTTTTTTATTTAGATATTTCTTTATTCAAAAAACCTCTTGGTAAACAACATTCCCTGTGAAGTATTTTTCGTTGTTTAACAATTTTCCTTGTACTTCAGATGTCTAATCGAAACAAAGCACTTCTCTGCTTATCAAACGTTGCCAAAAAATATTATCAAATTATATCATCACGATTGCAATAAATAATCAGATGCATCGTGGCGTCCAAACTATATCACGCGCATGATATACCACTGACGTGATTCTATTAAAATACGGAAATTAATTTGAAATATACGATTAATATAATTTAAAATTTCTCGGGAACTATTGATCTTAGGGAATTAATTTTTATATCAATGGATAGAAAATTATATTTCACTATTTTAGAGCTATTAAATATGAAATTAGAACGATAACTATTCTTTTAAATTTAAAATGACTGAAATTTAGGTGCTCTAACAATGAAATAATGCTGCTTAACGTCTCGCAGTGCTATGGCGCGAATTGTATTGTTGATGACGTCAGAGCGTTACCGGATCAGTGCGAGACAGATCTGGGCTATTATATTAGTAAAAAAATTCTTCAATGTAGCGCGTTGCAATTTTGAGTGCACATGCATACAGACGGGCTAACAGATTTCTCGTAACGAAAATAATATATACATATATTAACAAAAGAAATATTTTTCATATTTAAATCTTTTTTAGAATTTATGTCAAACATATTGCATCTATTTCCTAAAGTTTACTTAAATTGAAGAAATGCTATTTCAAATAAAGTATTTCTTCGATTAAAATTAATTTCTTGAATGGTTATTACATTTGTTTCTGTTTTTGTATATATATATATATATATATCCATGTCATGAAAATCAATCAATGTTGAAATTAAATAGAAAGACTGTAGTTAATCGGTAAAAGCGTATAAATGCTCATCAGGGTAAGTAAATTCTATACGAACCGCTAAAAAATTAGAGAAATCATAATGTTTTCAAATAGATGTTCTATCATAATGTTCGGGGTAAAGGACAGTGTTTTTAGCTTTATGCTAGCACTGTTAGCAGAAAACATTATGATTTCTCTAATTTTTTAGCGGTTCGTATAGATTTTACTTACCCTGATGAGCATCTATACGGTTTTACCGATTAACTACAGTCTTTCTATTTAATTTCAACATTGATTGATTTTCATGACATTGATATATTTTGCACAAATCTTCTTGAATTGCAGCATTATTGCGCATTCGTTGCGTTTGTGTTTTATATTATCTTCCTCTAATATATGTATATCCCCCTTTTGTTTAATTTCTCTCTATAAGAACTCTCGGCATTTTCTTCCCGCAGAATTTTTTCTTGACATTTTGTATTATGAATGTTTATGTTGATTATGTTGCTTTTAAAATTATGTTATGATTGTTTCTTATTTGTTTTATATATATATATAATTTTTGTGTCAACCGACTTTCCTATTGGTCTTCTAATATTTCTATTAAGATTTATAGAAACACTATTCTCTCTCAATTTTCTCGTATTAAATCTATTTGTTCGAATGAAAATTCAAAATCGAGACAATAAAAGCTTTGGTATGATTAACTTCTAAATAATGGTATTCCCGAAAACTTTGTGCGACGATATCTCAAGCAGTGAATCTGGGGCTATTGGCAAAGCCTTTTTCTCCTTTTCTTCCTCTGTTTGGCAACAGCAATAACTGGTTTGGCGTCCATTTCCTCGTGCTTCTCACAGTCATGTCTGCTTATTCCTGGCGGTGGTAAGCCTGTTTCGCTTTTATTTTATTTTTTTTGTGAATACTACTATTTTAATTTATTTTATTCTAGGTCTTTTGTATTCGGATTTTTGCTTTCGACTTTTTAAAATCGTCTTCAATGTATTTGTCTTTTATTCCATATTTTTTCCATTTTTAATTGTCTTGTGCTTTTTTGAAGGGATTGCGGCATATTTTAACGGGTTTCGTTTGTCGATAGCAGAAAAAAGCACATATTAATATCATAAGCGAGCTTCCTTTCCTGACGAGCATCTCGCTATGATATTTTTAAATTTATTATGGTTTTTGTCTATTTTTTTGCCATTGTGTCTTGGTTGTTTTTGAGTTTTTGTCTTATGTTTCTTGTTTGTTTTGATATATAAAATTTTGGTATAAAGGCAGTATATTAAGTTTCATCCGTCTAACTTCTCGCATTTTTTAGTTATGTCTGTCAGTCTCTAAACATGACAATTCCAAAAATGGTTTTTTTTCGGGCTTGGGGAGGTTTGAACGTGGAGCTGCATCAAAATTTCGATGTCGAATTTTTTATGTCCATAATACTTACTTTCTCTTTGTATACTTCTTATGCCAGAGAATACGGAATGCATAAGGAATATGAAGAGAAAAATAAAATGGTTCGGATTTGGTCCAAGAGTTAGTTAAAGAGATGTAGTATTTAAACGAGGCATTACAGTTCATCGCGAAATGTTCCAGTCGTTTTTAATGCACAACTCATCTAACCACTAAGCCTAAGCGTTTTGATAGTTTTTTTAAGTCTGTTTTCGCATGAAAGATACTTTTTCTTTAAGTTCTGCAGCATCAAAACAGATGTAGAACGATCGATATGTTCTATGGAGAAAAACACCACATGGAAACAAAGAAATTCTCCCATAATTAAAATCCTTGATTTTATGCAGGTTTTTTTCTCCCCCTCTTTCACCAGGTGTTTCGTATATCCAGTGGAAGCACTTTTTTGTACAAAATCTTATCTAGCGAAGGATTAATTTACTTGTATATATTCTATAATTTATTTTATACTACCAATCATTTTAAAATTACCCTGCCCTGCTCATTATGCTCAGATTTCTCCTTTGTTCGCTGAGTTCTTTCGAATTAAAGGGAAAATGGGCTCTACAGAGCTTTTTTTTAATTATCTAGTTAGAGTTATAAAATTTTGCCTACATATACATTCGAATATAGCTATATTAAATATCTTTAAAAAAGTTTTAAACTAAATGCATTAAAAAAAATTAAATTCTGATTTTCAAATGCTCCATGCGCTCTCATTTTTAATTTTTCCTTCAGCAAACCTGTGTTCTATTTTATTATTTCATGTATGCGTATTGAATTTTCATTTTTTTTTTCCAATTCTGTGCTTTTCTACACTAAAATTGACTTTCAACTATCAAAAACGAAATGTGAAATGGATACATGTATTTATTTCAGTGCGTAACACAAACAATTAATAAAAATTTTACATAATTTCCTCAAAAATTAAGACGCTAGGAGCATTTCCAGGACGTTTAAATCTGAAAAAATATCCCCATCGTCTTGGGGAAAAATGATTTAAAAAATTTTTACTCCTCTGAATTTATTAAATATTCCTTTTATTGAACAATACATATTTTAATACTCATATATAAGCATATATTTTGGAGATAAAGTGTTAAAACGGAAATTCCATCAACCCTTAAGTCATTTTCCATTACGTACTTCCAATTCACAGAACTTGCATTACAGCAGGCATACAAAATCTCCCTCTTTAAGAATTTTAACTCAAAAGGGAAAGAGAATATTTAGCGTCACGCAATATCTTCACACAATACTCTTTATTTGTTCCGTGATGCAGGTAAAAATTTGAGTTAATAGAAAAACGATCACCGCCTGCAGTAAAGAAAACAGTGAACCACATGCGGCTCTTTTCTTTGTTAGAAGTTGATATAAAGTAAAACTGAAAATAAAGTACCATAGTTTCATTTTTTAAATTTTCAAAGGATATCAGCCACATAGCAGAAAGTTCCTTTATTTTACAAATCGTGAAAAGCGTCAAGACACTGCGATTGGTTCTTTGTATTCTACTTCAGTGGTGCGCAAACTATTTTCATTTCCAATCCCCTCACTTTGTGTAAAATTTTGTCGCGACCCCTCTGGAGGTCTGAGAACCTTAGTCGCGACCCCTCTGGAGGTCTGAGAACCTTAGTCGCGACTCTTCTGGAGGTCTGACAACC
>BGPR01000477.1:369038-391677 GCA_013235015.1 Araneus ventricosus
GGAGGTCTGAGAACCTTAGTCGCGACTCTTCTGGAGGTCTGACAACCTTAGTCGCGACCCCTCTGCCGGTCGCAACCACAATTTTTGAAGAAAAGAATGGCATTTTTTATATTAAATAAATATCTTTGTATTTAGCGATCCATAAAAATTTCCCCACCTCTCCTTTGGCGGTCGCGACCCACGGTTTGCGCACCACTGTTCTATTTCAGCAATTACTACCGAAAGCATTATTTCACAACCCATTCCGTCTGATCAACGACATTGTCCAGTTTCTCATAGTAAAGTCAAGAGTTTAATTTGTGTCCGCAGTATCTTCAAAACTAAATATTTATGTAACCACTCGTTTTTTAACAAGTACTTTTATTAAATGTAAATTTAAGAGAAAATTATTTATGTCAATTTGGAAGCGTACCTTAAGCTGAAAATGACTAGTTCCAAACCAGACATACGGAAATGAAAGCCTATGTGAATTTTGTTATTTTAATAATGATACAATTAATATTATTAGAATATACCTTCACACTTTCCTTATTTGGAAATATTTATGGGTCTCGAATTATCTTAAAACTGCTATGAGGGGCATATTCGGTCCTATTGTTGTAAAAGTTTGCTGATTCCTTTGAGTTTTAGCTTTACTTCTATAAGTGATTACTGATAGACAGAAGAAACTCAAAGCAAATAACTAACATTTTATATACACTAATTCAGCAAAGGATTATGACTTACTAGCAGTACGCGCACGGCGTTGCCCGTGGAATCAGGACTTCAACAAAATGAAAAAAAAAAAAAAAAAAAAAGGAAAAAATAACCCACAGCCCACAATGACATGAAAAAGTTTTGAAAACAAAATCAAAACAAAGGATACATATTATTGATTTTCCCACTTATTTATTTTCGCAATAATGACATTTCATCTGTAGAAAAAAAGGACAGAGTATGTTAATCCAAAACAATATTAAAAAATTGCAACGTGAAAATCATTATTATACTGCAAGCAAAGTATGTGAGATGAATAAATACGCTAAGATACTGCCAAAAATAATAATCAAAGTCATTCAATTGAAGGTTATGACGTCATCTGCGCTCTGCACATTCAGCCAATGAAATTGCCAGCAACGTTCCGGAAAAGTGTCGCGGAGACAAGCTCGCTAGAGAAAAATAACTTTCACCTGACCGAGAAAAAATTAATTTAAAAAAAAACGAGAAAAGATATTTTAACAGTTCTTGTTTTAAATCCAACAGAACCGTTCTAGTTATAAGCTGAAAAAAAAATTGAAAATAATAGTGTTATTAGAACGTCGTATGCAGCAAATTTAAAATCAAAAATAGAATTTCGATGGCAAGACTGATTATTATTTAAAAATTTCTCAAAATTCAGTAAATTATGTTAGAAATTCAAAATTAAATTTAAAAAAATTCTAGATAAAACTTTAAAATTCCGGCTTCGAGGTCCATTGAGTGACCATTACGTATACCTGTGTACCAAATTTCAAGGCTGTAAGTGCGATAGGCTCATCTGGGCATCGCACGCACACAAACATTGCCTTTTATAAGTATAGACAACAGCATCTCGATGAAGAAATGTAACGTCAATGCAATATATAAGCAATTTACATATCAAGTGTTTTTGGCGCCCATATTTCCAAACAACGCTGGAGCTCGACAATAGTGTAGGTGAGTAGTGAGTTAATTTATCAGCTACCTTCAGAACAGGCTGTTAGGTAATTTAGGTAAAGAAAGAGATAAAGCAGCAAACTTTGAAAAATAATACATCTAGGTTTATTTTGCGTATAATTTTACATCAACTATTCTGTGGCGATGTCAATGTCATTCAGTTTATGAAGTAACGGCCTGCAGAGCAAAACTTAAGAAGACCTATGCTCAATAAATGGCAAGAAAGAATGCGCCTCTGTACCAAAAGAGGGACTCTCGAAGTACAGACTTGCACTTTAGAAACATATATCTTACCTTCTTCGAGAAGAGGTTCTTCGTTATTCTGTAGTAGAATAATTTTTCTAACACGTCATTAACATGCTTTTAGTCGTAATCGAAAGGTGTACAACAACGGTGTACAGTAATAAAATACGTAAAGTTTATTTTTTAAACATTTTTTTTCTCAACGTCCGTACCATTAAAAAAGCTTTCAAGTGAGAAGTGCATCTTTGTTAGAGAAAGATACTGCGTGTTATCAAGTTTTCACTTTTTCCTGTTGTAACAGAAATTGAGCTGGCGACACAAAACTGCCATAATTCTATAACTATAATTCTATGCAAATCAAGATTTTTTAAAAAGCTTTTCCACTAACATATAACACGATTTACTTCACTGGATGAATTTAAAATGAGCAGAATCGATAAATAATTGAGGTGAAATTTTAACTGAACATTCACAACAGAGATGGCGCCACGAATTGCACAACAGTTGTTCACAGTTATTCCCTCACGGGGGGGAAAATCGCAAAGAAAGATTATTCCGAAAAGCTAAAAAAAGTAGATGAAGCTGTTTTGATAACAAAAAGGAAAGTTAATTACCAACAAAAATCGTAAGAAATTCAGCAAAAAGAATAAATCTCGGGCCTAAAAGTATAAAAAGACAGACACTGTCATTTCAAATGTCTGGAAAACGCAGTGAATAAATCCGATTAATAAAATAATAATAAAAAAAGAATAAAGAAAAATTAATACAGATAAACCGCGTTACAATTAAAAATTGCATGAATTACAATTCCTTAAAAATTATTACTTTACATAGAATGAAGAAAATTAAATTTATGTTTATTTTTGACATAGATGATAGAATATTTGAAAAAATTATAGACCAATTTCCAGCATCAAGAATTTCAAATGTTTTTCAGTACAATAGTATAATATTTCCGTAGAAATTTCAACTTATGGTTGAATAAAATAATCGCTTGCCGATAATCAAAATATTTGTTATAAGATGGAAAGAATACAAATAAACTTTTATTTGCTAAATTATGGAAAGCATTGTTTTACTTATTTAGAAATCGAAAAAATTAATAAACATTCTGCGAAACCAAACGAAATAACAAAGTATGAAAATAGAACAAAGAGTTATTTTATAAATCATTCGCCGCCATGTTTTTGCCACAGTGTTGAGAAATTTATCAAGTGAGTAATAAATTGAAAACGATTCTCTTGTAATGTTTATTTTCAACAATAACTCACACTCTCTAAATGTTGTTTTCAGGGCCGGCCCAAACAAAAGCGGGGCCTGGTGCAAAGTTGATTTGCGGGGCCTTGCAACAAATTTCGTATAAAAAATAATGATTTAGTGCATTTTGATATTTATTACATTGCTCAGATTGGAATAGGATTTAAGGAAAGCATGAATATAATTTATGCATAAGGAATATAGGAAATATAATTTTAAAAAATTGATAATTAAAATAGTTTTAAACTTTAATAAGACTAATAAAACAAACATTAATTGCTAAAATTGTTAAAAACTTTACTCTACTCGAAATCAATAATGAAGTCAATTTAAGATATATTTGGATATTTAAATTGAATCAGTCTTCAAATTGCTTCATATATTTTAAAACTTAGCCAAATAATTTTGAAATTTAGTATCCCAAAATAATAAAAGGTTCCAAATAAGTAACATTTTATAATGAAAAATGCCCAATGTAAAAGAGTAGAAAACACAAATTGTCGTTACTAATTTTAAAAAAATCTTTTTTCTAAAATGTATAAAATAATAACAAATAGCAAAAATGTTGAAACACAAAAACAGAAGAGAAACTACATTGTTTTTTTTTTTAAATTGATAACTTACTATAATATTAAAATTTTCTTTTTAGAAATATAAAAGGAAGAGTGTTTAATGAATAACTTTTAAAAAAGAGACAAAAAGTAGAATACCTGAGATTTGTCTGGAAGAACAAATGCAGAATATTTTATTTTGCTATACAGCTGATACGCAGAATTCGAATACGATGAATTTATTGATGCTAGAAAACCACATTTCTAACAAGAAAAGTGAGGAGACTCCTGTGATACCTACTTTATCATGGATTAGCAGTCCTGCTGGACACAAGAGAAATACAAGTTCTCAATATAGAGCTATATAAGCAAAAAAATGAGGAGGGGGCACCACAAAGGGGTGTCCGCCCAAGATTGATAGTGGGATGGATAGATTTGACAAACTATGTTTTAACAATTACCTACGATGAATTCATAGATGCTGGAAAATCACACTTTTAACAAGAATAGCGAGAAACCCCTGTGACATATGGGCTACATCATCGCTTAGCAATCTTGCTGGACGCAGGGGAAACAGATGTCCTCAATTTCGAGCTAGATAGGCAGAAGATAAAGCATTCCTCTAGAGGTGTCTTTTTAAGCTGCCCTGGGAAAGACTATCTGCTGGTCATTAGGGGGAACAGACGTTGATCCCACACAAGTGCCATACTCTGAAAGTAATAGTATCGGAAACAAGGAATGCATTGAATATCATCACCTGCAATTTATCTCAAATGTCGGATATGCGCTTTGTGGTGTCCCTTCCACCCACACCGAAAAAAGAGTGACCATGTGATGCCTGGAGCAATAAAACGTGCTTTAGGACTGCACAATGCTATCACTCTTTACCCTTTACTCTGCCTAAGAATCGGAAACACGCGGACCTCTATGTAGCATAGAGAATTGTCTGACTCCTATTCACTAGATTCACCAATTTTTTTAACGGATCTTTGAAGACATTTTTCAAAACCAGAAAAAAAATCACAATATATTTCTTTTTAGAAAGATTATTAATATTTTATGCATTTTTTTTTTACAAAAAAGCTGGTTGAACGAAGTTTTAAACAAGGAAAAAAACTTTTAAATAGAAAATGCATAGTTTAAGACACTGATTAAAGAATTGGTATGAAATAGCATGTGTATAAAATGTACTATTCGACTCAAAAAAGAGTACATTTTGCTCAAAAACAAGAAATAATTTCTTTGAATTTGAGCCCACCTATCTTCATTTTCAAGCAAATATGATTATTTTTGAATACTTTTTCTCGGAGCAAAAAAGCAAGCTTGAATGTACTTAAAAATAAGTACTTTTTGCTCAGTTTTTATACACTTGTTTTAATTAATGGGGTATACACGACATTTTTATCAACACTTTTTAATTAATCATCGTTTTAGTTAGATATCTTTATTCAAATGATATTAAAAATTCAGTGGCATTTTGAAATATATAGTTTTTACTGTGAAGAAATTGACAGAAAAAAGAAAATAGTTCAATTTCTAATTACATACTTCTAATTTTGAATATGGAATCTTAAGAATTTAGGTGTGAACTCTTTCGACAAGTTTAGAGCGTACATGGATAAGTTCTTTTACTAGTTTCGTAGGATAGTTAAAAATAGCGAACATAAAATAACGAAATACAAAAGAAAATCGATGTAAAAACAGATAAATAATAGTTTCAGCTGACCTCCTAAGTTCTTTCAGTTTGACTATTTTTTGTGGTAAAATTGCAATCGGTAGTATTTTATTAGTGAAATAATTGTAGCTAAATGAATTAAACCGCATTTGAGTCAGGAAATTTTCAATTTTTTCGTCTATGCATTCGCTTTCTTATCCTATCGCCCACTCGTGTATAATGCAGATACTATAATTTTCCCTAATAATTCCAACACCAAGTGATCGAAAGACAGTCGATAAAGGTAACAATTCATGTAAATTTTCATCCGTCGTGTTGATTTCTTAGCCCTCCGACAAAAAAACAATTGACCAAATGCGACATCTGATTCACTTATCGCTTTTTCGCTTATTCTGCCAACAGTGGTACTAACTATACGCTAAATGAATGACAAATGATTCAGATGCAGTGGGTAATCCAGGGATTGGGTCTGGGGGAGGCTGAGGTCGTAAAAACTTTGCATCGTCGTGACGAATGTCAAGCCTCCTGGTTAATGAAAACCAAAACACTTTAAGTTACAGACTTTACTTACCTGACGATAAGAAACATAAAGAACACAACAATACTTTCGATAATTTACTAAAAAACACAATGAAATAACTAGCCAACAAATGTTTTTGAACGCATCAACGTAAAAGTAAGAGTAAGATATTTCCCGGCGACGGGAGGGTAAGTGGACAACGATGCGGAACAGTTGTACCCCCTCCACAGCTGCCTCTATTGGTTTCGTGCCCTAGGTAAAAGTAGGGGACACAACAAAATAACGAAATACAAAAACAAGATGTAAAAACCGGCTCCTAAGCCTGCCTCGAAGACGACAAGACGTATAACTCGCGCTTTTCTGTTTCTGTAGTATTTTAAATGTATATTCGGATAAAAACAAGCAAAAAGAAAAAGAATTTCCATTTTGCAAAATCCTTCAGCGGCGCGGGGCCTTGTGCGGTTGCACCGTTCGCACACCCCTCCGGCCGGTCCTGGTTGTTTTTGACTATTTTTAACTATATTATCCAAGTTATGGCAGAAGTAAGATATCATTCTGTTTCGATTTAAAACTGCGTTTAAAAAAATAAATAAAGTAATAAAATTTTAATTCAATATACTTAAGATAGAATAAATGTCTTTTATCACAAAAGTTGGAAAAATTTAAGGAAGTTTTATTGATTTTTTCCACATACAGACAGAGAAGAAAAATGGCAATCACTGTTAATTAGTAATCAAACCAAATTGTGAACCCGGTTTCACAGTTTTATACGCGAAATACAGTGTGCCCGTAAATTAATCACTGGTATAAAAATTCCATAAAAAACAGTTTTCAAAAGTATATGGAAAACATTTTTATCTTATTTTTTATTTTTACTTTACTTCGATGAGTGTTATTGTCATGCAATGGCAACAATAAAAAGTATATTATATTTCAAGTAGAAAATGGTTCGCCAATTTTAAAACAAATGCTCGTTACTGCCAGAGCATCTAAAAGTATCCATGCTAAAATGCCCTTTTAATGTCATAGACAATTTCATTAAAAAATCTTAAATTGCAGATGAGAATTCAGTAAGATTCTTTACATCATTTGCTACCATTTTTTATAAATATTCTTTATCCAGCAATTAATTCCCCTGGTAATTACAAATTGTAAGTACCAGGGGAATTAATTGCTGGATAAAGAATATTTATTACCATTTTGATGAAGATCTGAAACATAAGGAAAACATAAATCGTTAAGTATTTTACACACAAAGATTTCATTATGGAATCAGAAACATGATAAAGTTTTGACACGCCTTTTCGGCTATTTCAGCTTGATTCATAGCCATTTCTTAATGGAATAACCGGAACCTACTTGTTTCACACGTGTAGATTTCGCTTCTCCGTAAAGCTAGCTTTAGAGAAATGTCATAGTTTTTATTTTCCTACACTTGTGTAGGTGTTTTCATATCTTCTTCTGTAACTCTACAAAAAGTTAATTAGGAACAACCCACGCGAAAATTTGTTTTATTTCTTACATTATATATTGACTTTCCTTTAAATAAATAAGGTAAGCAATAATTATTTTATTATTTTTAACCTTTTCCTTATGTTGCTGCACCAATAGAATTTTTTTTACTATTTACGGGCTGGTACAGATGCTGTACCACTAAAGCAATCAATATTTCACTCCTCTTTCCAGAACCAATTTGCGACCACTCTTTTCACACTGATAATTGCTTGAATCCTTTGCCCCATAATAATACTACATGTATACTTACAAAATGTATTGTCATATATTTTGTAAGTTTAATACAACTTGGCTGAAAAAGTTGCAAGTTACAAGCAAAAAACATGCGAAAAGATTTGGGATTTAAAAAAAAAATCTTTATATCTTCCTGAATATCACAGCTATTTTCACAAAAATGCATGTAAATATTGCGCACAACACACAAAATAATTGACGAAGTTGCAAACCATTATCAGCTTTCTGTGAAATGGGGTGAGCCAAAATCCCTTTTCGATTTTATCAATTTCTCGTTGGTCCCCGAAATTAAATGTAAATTGTGAGTTAAAACTTATTCTTCAGAAGGTCGAAGTTCGAGGAGATATTTGAAAAAATGTGCAAATTTCAAAAAGTGTCGGAATTTGCGGCCAGCGCTGTATTATTTTAAATGCCACCTGCTGCTTCCAGATGGCGTTTGCGCACTCACGTTCCTATGTGATTTTGGATGTTTATCGTATGCGTGCCCTATCGTTTCATTTTTGCCAGATATTTTCTGAGCACCCTGTATACTTTAAAATGTGTCATGTCACTTACACTATGCAAGAACTATTGACTATTTTGCAAAACGTACTTGTTGAAGTTTTACACAGAGTACATCAGAAAAAAATCTGGACTCATCAAGGCCGCTGATAATCGGAAAAGGTTTGGGAATCACTGCACTATATAGAAAACATGAAATGTTTGAAGTCCTCAATTCAATATCCATACAAGAAGAAATACAAACCAACGAAACATCTTAATGACTAAATATAAAACATGAAATGCTTGAAGTCCCCAATTCAATATCCATACAAGAAGAAATACAAACCAACGAATCATCTTAATAACGAAATATAAAACATGAAATGTTTGAAGTTCACAATTCAATATCCATACAAGAAGAAATACAAACCAACGAAACATCTTAATAACTAAATATAAAACATGAAATGCTTGAAGTCCTCAATTCAATATCCATACAAGAAGAAATACAAACCAACGAAACATCTTAATGACTAAATATAAAACATGAAATGCTTGAAGTCCCCAATTCAATATCCATACAAGAAGAAATACAAACCAACGAATCATCTTAACAACCTTGGACACTAGAATGCTGCAGAAACATAAAAGAAATGCTTTCAATTCGCTTCATTACAAGAGCACTTCGTAATACACCAAATCATAGCCTTTTCCATTAGCCTAAAAAAGGTTCTTCGATGCCTGTCTGAATTAATTTGTTCAACAGTATCATTATTTATATTGTTAGAAAAGTGCACGTCATAACAATTGCCAGGAAATCAGTAAAATTAATGCACTTCCAACAAAACTAATCATCGACTTAAGTAGTTGCTTCGTAGCATGTCAGAATGAGTTTTTATCAATAAGTCAAAATAAAATTAACTGGACAAACATGCATTCGCCTTCGAAGTAATATCACAGAATAGAAATGAGAAATCTGTTAGAATCTATGTCGAAACTCATTTGAAAAAAATCGAAAGTAATGACACAGTTAACAAAAATCTAAATGGTAAAAAAAATGTAGGCGTTAAAAGTCGCAGTTAAAAAAAGAGAGTGCAAATTAACTCAAAAACACAATATCTAATTTTAAAAATATTGTGTTTTTCTTGCTTTAGTTCATTAATTCTACATGGCTCAGCATGACGAGCCAAATTCATGAGTCAAGGACTCATGATAAAGGGGAGTTTAGTTTAGTTATAATAACGTCCCGTTTTGAAAAAAACATGGGGGCTAAATTGGGACGGACCTCGCAATTTTGAACCACGGTTAGATAACGAGGACGACACCTAAGACGGCACCCGCCCTCCATTGCACCATACCAGAGGGAGGACGTATGACCCCTTATATGCGATTTAACTTGCACCAGGCCCCATACACGGCGGATTTTCAGAGGAACCGGGTTTCGAACATGGAACCCTCTGGCCTCGAAGCTGAGACCTTAACACTAGGCCTCCGCGGCCCCCATGATAAAGGGGAAGTGTGGCAGCATCCATTGGATAAAGCAACCTTGGAGTACTTAGGTAATACTTGAGGTAGAAGTATGACTCCACCTCCAGTATATGGGAACAAGGTGCCCGCCTGGATGACTTTCAAGGTCAACTGACCCACATTTGTCTGTCTCTTGGAGGAAAACCAGAAAAAACCACTATCTGTCAAGCAATTTATGGACACATCGGTCTACCAGTCTTTTAATAATGCTGGTTGAGAACACAGCGAAGATACAGCCCATGACCTTCTTCCTCCAATTCAAATACTTCAGTCATGTCTTGCCTTAACCCATAATATTTAACACAGGATTTACAACATTACAAGCAACATAAATTTATGCCATTTAAGTTGCTTATTTGGTGCCAAAAATATTTAAATTTCTATTCAGTTCTTACTGCCAAACAGCTTAGTGGAAATTGCCTTTTAATCATAACTTTTTGACCAAAATAAGAAACAAAACCTCGTGAAAAAATATTTAAAACTCAATTTTATCTTTTATAATATTTAAAAACAGCCATTTCAAACAGCCTCATAAAATTTCGCAATAATTAGTTAAAAATAAATTTTACTTCAAAAATTATTCCACAACCGTTATTACCGTTTGTTAAATTCGAAAGCACCTCAATATGAACGATACATGAACATCATTTTCAATTAAAATAAAGCCCTTTAGGATAAAAATCCTACAATTCCATATCAAGTATAGGAATTAACGAAAATCAAGTGAATAAAACGCTTAGAAAAAGTATTTTATATCTTGTTTAGTTTATTAATTTGGTTTTTAACAGTAAAACTGAAAAAAAAAGCAGTAAAGAATGCACATAATCCTCTTTCAAAGATATGATTTTTATTGCACAAATTCTTTGCCTCTCCAATTTTTGAAATTCAAATAACAGACACATCACAACGAAAGAAAAATAACTACGTTTATCATTTAAAATAAAATAAAACCCCGAGGTCGGAAATTTCCTTCATTTACAGAACTTGCACACACTGACTGCATTTTCCATGCCAAATAATCACACCGTGAGCCACATTTAATCTCATTTTTCGTTCCGAAATTCTCCTTTTACAAACTTTTTTTAAACTTCTGCGAAAAAAGCTAACAAGATTGAGATAAAAAAAAATACAAAAAATAAAGGAAGAAAAAGAAAAAAAATCCCACCTCCTTCTGAGGGGGCATTTTCCTTCTGGACCCCCCTACGCCTCCCTCCCCCAGAATACTCTTTTGAGAATTTCGAGCACGCAGTTTCCGCCCCGAAAAATCCTTCATTTCCGGGATACGAAGCTAAGTAAGGTGGAAAAAAAGGGCAAAAAATAAAGGCTTTTGCCCCTTTTTCCACCGGTGAGAAAAAGGGCCAGAAAATGTCGGAAATGAGGAGCGCACCGCGAAGTTAGCTAGTTTCATATTTTTCTGGCCTTTATTTTATTTTACTTTTTACATTCTTAGCGCTGCAGTGCATTTTCAAATAATTTTCTAGGCTGCATTCTTTTTATAAAAGATTTTTTCTCTCGCTTTCCATTCTGGATTTTTCATTTCAGGTCAGTAACGTGAAGGGAGATTTCGAAAAATAAACTAACATTAAGGAGGTTACGCTTAACAAAATATAGGCATATCGAGCTATTGAGAATTCATATACAGTGAAGCTTCGATTAACCGCTCCCGTCCGGACCGCATAATACCAACCTTTACAGGAATATGGACAATGGAGAAATTGCAAACATGCTGATTGGTTATTTCAGCAGCGTTACGTATGACGTCAGATTTAAGAAATACAAAAGTTTAAAAAATATCACCTTTTTTGTGAAAAAAATAAGTTTTCAGATCAGCAGATAAATTGAAAAATTCTTTAGTTATTAATGATATCCTTTTCTCAAAACGAAAAGTCTAAATAAATTACTTCCTTTTTTTATTACTGAAATTGTAATATCAGGAAGAAATGGGAAAAAAAGTTTTAAAAATTGAAAAGTCAGAAATTATAAAATAACTGACATTGCAAAATATTCACATTGAAAATTAATGGCTTTCGATTTAAATTTGAATGAAAGACTGCATTTTAATTTAAAAAGAAAATTTTAGATATTTAATTAAAAATAGCAGTTATCATATTTTGTTCAGAGATGGCGCCATTATTTATTTTGTTTCACACTCAATATTTCAAGCCATTCTGTCAAGCTCAAATTTGTTGTAGAAAGATTGAAATTCATTGGAAATAGCAAAGGTATTTTCGTTAGTAAAATTCGTCTAAAAATCGCATTTTTAGGTGTTAATTCGTATTCATTAGAGGATAAACTTTAAATGTACTTTGATCACCACTATAAGGTAACGAGACAGTAAGTTTATGGCATCATATGTGACGCTGCTGAAACAACCAATCAGCACGCTCGAAATTTCTCCATTGTTCCTATTCCTGTAAAGGTTGGTATTATGCGTCCGGACCAGGGCTGCGATGGATAACAGAAATCTCGTAATACACATGTACAGTCACGTGATATCACTGCTTGCTTGGGACGAAAATGAAAACCTTTAAAAGTGAATAATACATGCATATTGTATTTAACTTTACAAAACGATCCATATAAACTTCGATACAAGAGTAATAAAGTGCAGCAATGTACTGTAATACTATAAACCTACGTTTTTCGACGATGACGGATAACACAAACTGACGGGTAATCGAAGTTTTACTGTCCGTTAAGAGATATATAAAACGACTACCACCTTAAAACATGCGATAAGTTTACGGTAAAATGGATCAGAACTTAATAAAAAGTACAAGAAAGTAAAAGAAGAGAAGAAAAGAAACTTTTAATTCAATGTACAACTAACTGCAAAGAAAGAAACGCAAAGTTTTATAACTCTCTTCTACTTCCGCATAAAGATGTCACTTAACAGAGAACATTTCGGTTCGTTCCGCTTCCTGGAAAGGTGTCACGTGACCTGGAAGGGCCAAGGCTTTCGACTAGATTCTATCGAACTTGTTGCGTTTTTGAGTTATACACTCTAAATTCGGATGGACTTCTTACAGTTAACACAGTGGTGCGCAAACCGTGGGTCGTGACCCCTCAGGGGATCGCGAGAAATGCTTGTGGGTCGCTAAATTCAAAGAAATTTATTTGATAATAAAAAATATAAGGCTTTTATTCAAAAAAGGTGGGGTCGTGACAAAATTTTACACGAAGTGAGGGAGTCGGAAATGAAAACTGTTTGCGAACCACTGAGTTAACAGATTTGGCCCAAAATTTGATAGGGAACCATAGTTTTGGTATAACGACTACATACCAAGTTTTACCCAACTAAAACTTGCGTTTTTGTATTGTCGTATTCAGAGAAATAGTTCATTTTGTTTCCCGCCCACTCAGATATTTAAAAAATGTGAGATTCAGCGAAATCTCGAGGTTAGAACTTTATGACGATTATAATACTATCACTTTGTACACGTCGTGTAAGGAATAATAGAAAGTTAAGTGTCCGTGCTGGCAATATCTCAATACCGAGGTCCGAGGTTTATTGGTTTAAAAGCTGATTGCAAAGAACAATCACCATTTCTCGCCCGCGTTGTTATGTGAATAGATTTTTTCAAGGTTTAGAAAGTTAGCATACGCAAGAAGTTAAATGAGCTTCAAGACAGGAAGAGGTCGAATGAAAAACCAGCGGGAGTGGCCTCCCCTAAACTTTCTCGTATACTTTTCAAACATTTGTCATTTCCCTTCCCCCTGCGTTGATGAAAAGTTCGAACCAACTGTAACCCAGAATGCAATGACTATCAGAAGGTTTTTCATTGTTGATTATAGTGATAGTAAAATATTGAGGTGAAGAATCATATTCAAAAAGATACGTATGTATTAAAACTTCGCAATATTTATTTTCTTTATCAAACTCTAGCAATGCAAGTTCCGCGTGTGGAGAAGAAAACAGGAAAATAGCTTGCTCGCCAAATAGCTTGCGCATGCGCAGAGATTGCTTCCAATACGCAAGTAAAACGAGACGCCCTAAATGTTTGCTTCCTTACAAAATCTCGCCGCCAGAATTGGTTTTTGGCAAACTGCCAAGTTTTCGGAGTATCCCTTCTTTGAACAGGCATTTACGCATGCGCATGGAGTTGAACAAGTATGCTATTGTACAGACCGACAGACAGTCAGCCCGTTGACGGATTTGGCCCAAAATTTTATACGGACCTACATTCATGACGATAAAACTGTGTATAAAATTTTATCCACATAGCTATTCAAGTTTTTGAGTTATAGTGTTCGCATGACTTCGGACATACAGACAGACAGACTTCCCGTTGACGGATTTTGTCCAAAATTTGATAGAAACCTACAAATTATGTTTAAAGACCACATACCAAATTTCATCCCCGTAGCTCTAATAGTTTTCCAGTTATCGTGTTCACAGACAGACACAATTCCAAAATTGTGTTTTTCGGACTCAGGGAGGTCTAAAACGTGGAGATTCGTCAAAATCTCGAGTTCGAATTTTTTGACGATTACAATACTCTCCTTGTATATTTCGTATACGAGAAAGTAAAAAGCGACGGCACATTTATTTGTAAGATAATAGAGCTAATTGTGAAAAAATTCATAGAGCGCGGATACACACAATACCTTCATAAACATCTAAAGCAAAACACAAACAAAAATGTACTTTTTCGTCTAAAGAAGGAATGCATTTCGTATCATTTACAACAAACAGCAATACTACAACTCAACCTAGGATGTTGGAGGTCGATTAACACGCAGGTGACAAATCGCAGTTGAACTAAGCCTCAATAAAACTATCTTCGACACCACAATGAAATTTTAAAAGCACCTGAACAGTGATTTGCATGAAAAATAGAATAAATTCCGATCAATTAAACGAGTATGAACACAGACTGCGCAACATTATACAGTATTAAAACTCTGAAGCGCGAATTGGGTGGTGGGGGACATAGTTCTTATAGCACATGTTCTTCCCGCCTTTTTTCGACAGGTTCGATTTGTAAATCCGATAATACAAAAAACAGAATACTTAAAGTAAAATCTGAAATTATTATGGTTATACGATACTTGAAACGTGTGCTTTATAACTGAATTTGAATAATTTCGCTGTAACAAACTCAAACTAGACAGAACTTTTGAGTATAAAACCTATTTTCAATGTTCCTTTCATTGATTAGGTTATTTCTTTAAAAAAAAGCCAAAAAGGAACAATCTGCATAATTTGCTTGAAATGTGTGTTTAAAGTAAGAAAAACAAATTTCAATTTCTTTGTTAAAAATAATCAATAGTTAAAAAAAAATTTATGAAAAGCAATTTTAATAGATTGATAAGACATTTTTAAAAATATAAAACAGTTAACAAAGTCACAATTCCTATCTTAAAAAGCTTTTGAAATGAAATCTTTTCCGAAATTATAAAGTGAAAAATTGCATTAGCGAAATGAACCAGCCACGTTAAAATTTACAATTACATTTTTCCAAAAATGCAGAAATTAATTGCGAACATACACAGGATAATTGAAATTCGAAATGCTATCTACAAAATATCGATAAAGCTCAGCCTCTGGGTATAAATTAAGCCAAGAGAATGAGTAGGGGGAAAAAAAGTTTCTTTCACAGTCAGCTGCGTTCAGCTTGATTTGGAAAAAAAATCTATCGCTTTTGGAAATTTATTTCAATTCTTTAGCTGTAAAGAAAGGAGTATCGGAATTAACTTCAAAGAAAATGGGAGAAAAACTTATTTTGAAATAAACTGGGAACAAAAAGGTAAATAAAATGAAATAAAAAGAAGAAAAAAATCGTTTGCACATGGATTCGAAAAGTGAAAGAGGAAAAAATAATCAACACCGTCGGTAACTAAGTTAAAATAACATTAAAGGAACTTTATTTTTAATTTTTTTTCAGCGGAAATGCTAGGGGGTTTAGAATCTGTGAATCAAAGGAAGAACCCAGGAACTAAATGAATAACATTTTAAACGCGCTTCGCCTTCCCCCTCTTCGTTCGTTTAATTTTTTGATTAACGCTTTAGAGTTCGAAAACAAACAAAAAGAAAGGTTTTTTTTTTTCAATCTATCTAGTCTACTACCAATGCCTTCGAAGCTTTTTTCGAAGTAATGAAAAAAGAAATCAAATCTTTCTTTTTCTGCTCTTTTCGTTTGCTGTTAGAACTAAAAATCGTTTTCTTCCCAGGAAATGTTTCAACGAGAAATCTAAAATCAAATTCTATATTCGAAAAAGCAGTAGAAGAGATTGGTAAAAATAGTTGGTATTGTTTGATTCGATTATTTACAGTTATGATAAAACAAAGAAATTGAAATGTCCCCTTGATATGTAAACATAAATATTTTTCGAGTACTGATCAATGAAGCAGAAAAATCTGCAAAGCAATTACTAACACACTGTTTATAGTTAAAATTACACATAAAAAATAAAATAAATCAAAGAAAAAATATTGGAAATATATGAAAAATGCTGAAAATATAAATAAAAGAAAATGCGTTGAAGTAAAGTGAAATTATATGATATCACGAAAGTTACGAAATAAATTTTACAGAACAAATACTAATTTATCTCTCTCAATAAATTTGACTGAAGCATTACTGTACACTCTTAACTGGAATTTTAGTTAAATTCTAAATAAATACAGATGAATTTTAAATATTTAATCCAATTCTAATCATTAAATTTCTGGTTCTATTGGGTGAGCACCAAATCTTTCCCTGTTTAATAGTTTTCGCACAATAAATTTTCGTAAACTTAGACACATATTTAATTTTGTAAGTAATAAATACGGTATTCGAGTTTGTAATAAGACCAATTACCTTAGTAAGTCCAGCAGAGAAAGAAACACGATTTAAGTAATCGTTGTCATCATTTGTTCTGTTGAGAATCTCAATTGCATATTGTTACAACCATGGAATGTCGCTCCCAAGGTTAAGGTTAGTAAGCAAGGTTAGTCTTATGATTGGGAAGTGGACATAGGACCCGTCGAACAACAATAAAAACCAGAGGCAGTAATTCTTTCACGTGCTGTGTATGTGTCGGTCATTATTTGGGAGCTAAACTGATTTTTTTCACTAACTCGGATTTATGGAAAACTCGAACAATCGAGACTCTACTGTATTGCTTTATGGTTTTGACATTTGGAGGATTGCGTCGATAACTACAAATGCTGTTGAATCGAAATGACCGACTGATATTCATCGAACCTACGCACTGCGCTTTCCCCCTCATTAGCGCCATTTTGATAAAAATTAACTTTTGAAACATTGCTAATACTAATGGACTAGTTGCCCCATCTATTTGACGACAAAACTTACCGTACAGGGCTACGCAGTGGTAAATATTTTACATTACAATCACCAACAGTTAATTTGTACTAAAGTTTTGACACCAGGTAAAAACTTTGTGATTATCCTGTACATATAGAGGTATTCATTATTATTCCCGACCTGGCCGAAGCCGTGCGATCTAAGGCGGGGTTTACACGCGAACAGTAAAACCGACAGTAAGATGTCGCTGTCAAGTTCGGACAGAGACTTGCCGTGGCCCGGTTAAAACTTTTATGATTCTGCGCATGCGCCATCTCTTACTGTCGGTTTTACTGTTCGCGTGTAAACCCCGCTTAAGCGACGGTCGCACGAAACAACCCCACACAAGCAATTCAATTTTCAACAATTCAGTTTTCCATTTACAAAAAGATGAAAAGAAACCACTAGAATCAAGAGGTATATATAGAGGTATTTTATAAGTGAAATGAAGATTAAGTAATGCATGTTATACAGGGCATTATAAGCGCATAAGTTATGCTCCCTTTTAATATGCAATTGGATGTAGGTTCAATTTTAAAAGTGGTGTACATATATAAAAGTGAGTATGCGTCACACCATGGTCCACTCGTTCCTAGGAACTTATCAAGACATATACGGAAGAAAGTCAGTCAAAAAGTTGTCGAGTGTTAGCGATTTAGGAGTAATGTCACTCCATGTAAATGAATGGCTTAAACTAAAAGATAAAAGGACCAATTTAAATTTGAAAGATACCTGTCGATACTAGAGTTGATTTCGTTGCAGTAAATCGTTCATTCTTGTCACAGCAATAACACACATAATAAATTTGATTTTGCTATTTTCTCTTTCGGTATAGGTTATTCATACACATTTAGTGTCACTTCCTACTAAATCGATGGCTATGAATGATCTGGATTGTTCCCCAAATTTCTGAAAATTGTTGGTGAGCACGTGTCACATTCGTCGCTAGGAGCGCTGCGAATCGTCTCATTGTGTAGAGCATATTCACTTTCACACAAGCATACACCACTTTTATAAGTGTACCACATCAATCCAAAAATTTAATAACTTATAAGTTTCCCACCATGTATAAAAGCATGATTGCAAAAATATTCCGCCCCCCCCCCTTACAAAAAAATTTAAAAAAAACATTTTTATTAGTGTACTAAAAAAAGTAGCACATTTTTAAAATAATTTCAATTTATAATTCAATATTATAAAAAAAATATGGAATCTTTTAAACATTTTTTTATCAAATTCATTACCAAGTGCCGCCATTAATTTGGAACAAAATTTAAATAAATTCATCGGTTAACTGATAATAAGGTTCCCAAACTGTCAAAATAGCATATTCTCATCGGGAACAAACAAATGTACAAAATTTTAGAATTCTAACACATCGTAAATGAACGATAAATCGAATACAAAAATCAATCTTCAAAAGCTTGAAACAAGTCAAATTAAATAAATGAACTTGTTTCAGTTGCTTGTAATGCATATACAAATCTTCTATAACGACATAATTAATTTTTACGATATAAACAAAGAATTGTTGCCCTTTTCCTTGCGTAATCTTGTGCGAATCCTATTTGATTATCAAAAGATTACTAAATTTAATTAATTTAAAAGTCATTTTATTATTTCACACCCAAAGAACAATATTTAAATAAAGTTAATTATCTTGCAAACACGCAGGAATCAATTTCCTGATCTAAAGTTTAAAAATTTAAATAATATGCTTATTCAAGCAGGCCACTTCAGAGAAGAGGCAGCTCTGTCACATAATTTCAGGTAAATCTCGTGGAAATTTCTGTAAATCATAGGATGCAAGAGGCAGCTATGTCGCATAATTTCTGGTAAATCTCATGGAAATTTCTGTAAATCATAGGAAGCAAGAAGCAGCTGCGTCGCATAATTTCTGGTAAATCTTATGGAAATTTCTGTAAATCATAGGACGCTGTCAACTGTCAACATCATAGAAACCAGGTCAAAAGCCACTTCAAACAATATGACAAGTTGGATATTTATTGCGTAACAGCCAATTCTGGTTATACCGCGCAAAGTAAATTTCAAATGTAGGCATGTTATGTAGATTTAGCCATTAGTAAACATATAAAATTGTTGTTTATAGCACGTTTTATGGTATAGAATTAAACACTTGTTTCATTTATGTATCAAACTAAAATTCATATAAAATATATTTAATAAAAACATGCAAATACGATTCTTTTACTTTCTAGAATACAAAGAGAAAGTATTGAATTAGCCAAATTCAACCTCCAGATTTTGACGAATCTCTACATGAGAGACGACTCCAAGTCCGAAAAAATTACTTTTCAGAGTTACGTCTATTTGTTTACCTGTAAGAAAAAACGATGAACTCAACGAGAAAGACATGTGAAAGTCGCTAATATCTTTTACGAAATCTTTACACGAAAATCGTAGATGCGCATCAAATTTTGAATAAAATCCGTCAACAGAAATTCTGTTTGCATGTGACACAATAATGAACAACCGTCCACGTGCACGAGAATATAATAATAATAAACACAGCAAGCTGAATGGGTAAAATATGATGTTGTTGTTATATCACCAGAACTGTGGATCTGTCTCCAATTATGAACCAAATCCGTCAAAGTCTTGACAGTTTATCGATCTATATACCTGTGTGTACGTGAAAGCAATAATTCAAACACACAACAAGCTAGATAAAAGAAATTTAGTATACGGCTTTTGAATCAAAATTCTGGATTAGTATGAAATTCTGAACCTAATAGTTATTACTATGCAAAATTACAAAATATTTAAAGTTTCGATATAGTTTTGGGATGGATACTATGTAGATAATGCAATAAAAATGAATAAAGAGTTATTTATTTTGCCGTTTATAAAATATGCATATCATTTTATGTATATAAAAGAGCGATTTTTTAAGTGCCCATATTTTTTTCTTCTTTTTTCTAACTCTATGCACGCCCAGACCGTTTGACTTATCGGTCCAAATTTTACACAGTGAATGATTAGAATAAGAGGAATTCGCGTTAGATTTTCATTTATTTAATGTTTAGTGATCGCTTATATTTGCGAATTTTCTGCATATATTCTCATCGAAAAACCGTAATTTTTATATCATTCATTGTAAAGTCCAGAATAAGAGTAATTTTAAGTCCTAATAAGAATAATTTGAAACGGCTGTGTAACTTTAACCACGTGTGCCGATGTGTAATGTAACTGTGTGACGGAATATTATGCTTCTTGTTTAAATTCACAAACATCAGAAAAAAATCGTTTTCTTGCCTTTTCTCTCTCTTTCTCTTTTGTGTTTTGATGTTTTATTTTGCAATGCTTCTGGTTCTAAAGACTTTCATAAGATTATATTTTTAATCAGCAATGCCGGGAAAATTCTGTATAGTATAATTGTTTATTGTAAAGTTGCATTAGTTATTATAAGGTATGTTATTTAAAAGTTTAAAATAAATGTTCTTTTCCCAAACTTCTCGCGTTTTCATTCAAACCATACTGTTATAAGTTAATTAAAAAGGCTAAATATGTGAAAGTTTTATTTCAACAAGAAATGAATCAAAGGAGATTTACGTTTGTTGGAGAAAGCTAGTGACAATATTTGTAAGAAAAAATATGAAAATGTAGTAATATATGTAAAAATACATATGAAAAAATATGGATCCCGAGCAACGCAGGGTTATCAGCTAGTCAGATATATTTTTATGTACTTTTTTTCTTTCATTATAAAGAAACAATTCCTTAAATCATTATAAAGAAAATTTCTTCATGAAACACTTACTTTTTTTCTTTCATCATAAAGAAACAATTCCTTAAATTATTAATTTCCTTAAATTATTAAAAATTTCTTCATGAAACACTTAACTTATTCTTAATGGCTTTTATAAAAGTAAATGTTTAGCAGACGCTTCACAAAATATGAAGGTAATAAAAAACTATTTATAATTCTTTACTCTATAAAAACATTCATTTAAGCGCTAATAGGTTAAAAGCAATCATCTAAAAAAATTAGCAAACGTCATTTAATAATGAATGTCAAAAAAGAGAGCAATCATTTATAAGAAAAGGTAAGTCACGAATAAAAAAAATGTTAATTTTAAGTAATGAAAAAAGTATTTCATGCAAAGAAACACATTTTATCAGACATAATAAAAGAATTAAGCACTCAATGTCTATAACCAGCTTTGTTATAAAAAATCTAGAAGCAAATTAGTGGCATTACTTTTTAAAAAATTCCACAGCCATTACTGATGTTACGAAAGAAATTAATCACTTTTAAATTTAAACAAAATTGAGAACTATGAAAGTGCCAATTAAGAATGTTTAAAAAGACTGAAAACTAAAACAAAAAACCTTAATAGCTTAATTTGTTTTCCAAAATATTTACGTACAGACTATGCAGAAGGCATATATAAGTGAAAAACTATATAAAAACATCATCGCTTTTTCAAATAATTATAAACATTGAACGAAACAGTACATTAACTACCAAAGAATAGAATAAATTTATTTTATTTTAAAAAATCCATATAAACAATATACTGCTTTAAAAATACGTCTCCAATCTATCTCATACAAAAGAAACATTTTTTTTTCTTAAGCATCTTTTCTCTCTAAACTAAAGTATCTGATTATAAAGTGAAACCTCTTGAACATGTCAGTTCCCTAGCATCCAATATTGCCCTGGTCGTGATACATTCCTATTCATTTTAAAGTTTAAAAAAATTTAGTAACGTACTAATTCAATTCCTACTGTTAGTTCACACTCTCCCTATATATATTTATCTTGTTCAAATTTTCAATCGTTAATAAAATACTTTTTATTCATCCACTCAAGTTCAAATACATTTTTTAAAACTTGTAGTGGATGACACTTGATGTTAATACAGTTTTTTCAAATATTAATTCATTAATTAAATTTAATTAATTAATTTTAGTTTTATATGAGAGAAAAAAATTTCTAAAATAAAATTTTTCATTGTTGACCTAAGTAGGAATTGACTTTAATTTTTTTTATATTACTTGTTTTACTGTAATAACATTCGGAATTGGAATTTACATTTTTCTAACAGGTTGTACATAAGCTATACTAAAAGAATTTTATCCTCATCATATGGAATCTCCGCCAGATGCTGCACTAAGTCATTAAAATTAAAACCCCGTTCTAAGCTAATCTTTTTTTTCTCCCCTTGTATACAATTTTACACTTCTAACGAGTTTTACAGCATCACGTGGGGTGCCTATATTTATCGCTAAACAGAGAAGACCAGACAAGAATAGGTAGCTAAACAGGTAGTTAAAACGGGCCGCAGTTCTAATACGCGATAGCTTGGCAAAGAGGGAAAGCACTATCCCGTTTCTCTATGAAAATCCCTGCATCAAAAGTATATTTTGAGAATATATCCTCTCGTTATCTAAAGGTAGATAAATCTCAAGATATCAAACATTCAAAGTATTAAAACTATTTTCACTCAAAGGTAATTTCATTTAGCACCATTTCGAAGCAAGATAGCTTTCTTTAACAAACTGTTGATTTCGCATAGGATCTGCATACCTTTCTAAAGTCAACATTCAAAGTACTAAAACTGTTTTCACTCAAAGGTAATTTCATTTAGCACTATTTCGAAGCAAGATAGCTTTCATTAACGAACTGTTGATTTCGCAT
>BGPR01000477.1:391687-419551 GCA_013235015.1 Araneus ventricosus
CACTCAAAGGTAATTTCTTTTAGCACTATTTCGAAGCAAGATAGCTTCCAATTAACGAACTGTTGATTTCGCATAGGATCGGTATACCTTTCTGAAGTTATCCGCGAAAAAAAAATTCCAAAATAAAGCAGCTTTATTCACAACCACTATTTCTGGAAGTTGCAATATTAGCATCCTTCTTTAGCACAATTAGCTTTAATTTTTTTTTTTAAATTAATGACATGTCTTTTTTGACAGTTTCCATCAATAATAATTTTATTTATTAAAATAGATTTTGATTTGATTTTCCCTGGCGCAAGATCCTCAAATGGGATAAGATGTGCCAAAAACTGAGATGGAAGGTTTCAGAAGTTAGGCAAAAGATATTTTGGTGCTGATATCGTAATTCTGGAGCGTGTGCAGATGGTCACCCGACACCTATTGTCCAAATTTTCATATCACACCGACCTGAGAAATCTTGATCCACATAGACAAATTGAAAGTTCACCAGGTCCCTGCACTGGAAATTTCAATCAATCGGGTTACGAACCCATGACCCTCTGATAAAGAAACCAAAACACAACTGTTAAGTACAGAAGCCCAAATTCCAGTGACTCTTTCATTAAAAATTTAAAAATTCTTCAAAATTTTACAATTTTTTTTCTTTTTTGTAAAATGTGTTGCATTTTTGCCTTTTTATGTATTTTTATAAAATAAATTATCGTATCATTTTATTATTGAGTTCATAGATATTCGATGGAATATTTACTTCCAAAATACAGAGCATTTGATGATCCGGTTCTTCCAATCCCAATTAATCCGGATTTACAATGCTCTATGGTAAACTTAAGTGTGTGTGTTACAACTCTGCAAAGTATTATGTCCCAACACTTTGTTAAGATTAGCGTTAATCCAATTCTACAAATGCGAATTTCCAATCCACTATCAAGAAGAGATTAGGACAGATTGATGAATTGTGAAAATGCACAGTTCTTATGCAACTTGCAATAATCTTAAGAGCACGAAATAATGAAAATACATTAAAAATTAAAAACTTCGCAAGAAATGCAGGCAAAATGCACGAGAGGAAGTCATAACTATTTCAAAAAAAGCTCTCTTTAATGAATATGTAACATAAACAGGAAAAATTTAAGATAACCAAAATTGAATACTATTTCCCCCCCCCCCCCCTCCTCCGCTCACTCCTTTCATTATTTTGTGAACGTTGAACGTATTTTGTGAACGGAAAAAAATATATATTTCGCAATATATCTAACTAAGCATGCGCTCCACAGATGGCGCTGTAATCACCAATTACCCGGACTATTGGGCGTCTAAGGTTCTATGAAAAGAGAGAGGGGACTAAAAAAGGAAAATCCATTTTTTCCCTCGGAATATTCTGAAACCAACCCACTCCCCCTCCAGTTCCCACAGGAAAAGGAAAGAAATGGAGTGACAAAGGAATAGGATAGAAATGGTGCGGCCCATCTTCGACGATATTTTTTTTTTCGGAGAGAAAACTGCATTTCATTTCAGGGATGCCAGTTTCGTTTTCATGCATTTTTATATTCCTGCAAGAAATCGTATTTTGGTAAAAATGGAATGAAACTGTATTGTTTGATTTATTCGATTTCTAACGGAAGAGGTGCGATTTGTGGTTGAGATCCATAGGAGGCGAAGTTCTCCAAGATCGATCCGATTCGAAATATCTTCCTTTCGATGGTGTCTAGATATAAAAAGATCCCAGTTCGTTTTCAACAGATGGTGTGTAATAAACTAAATTAAAAGCAGTTTTTAAAAACATTTCTTTATTTCAATTATTTTCTACTATCTAATCTTGAAATCAATTCTTCCCAAACGCACTACCAGGTGCTGATACTGGGACATAAGCAAACTTAAATGAAAATTAACAACACCACGTCAAAATACAGGCCGGGGGCCTAGTGGTAAGGTTTCAGATTCGGGACCGGGGATTCCAGGTTCAAAATCGATTCCACTGAAGATCTACCGTGTATAGGGCCCGTTACACACTAAATCATGCGCAATGGCCAAATGTCCTCCAGTCGGTGTGATGCAGAAGTTTGGAGAGGGAGGCACCAGCTCAGGTGTCGTCCTCGTCATCGGACCGCGATTCAAAACTACGAGGTCCGTCCCAAAATAGCCTTCGTGTTGTTTCAAAACGGGACGTTAATATAACTAAACTAAACAGCACACAGGGCGGATCGTTGCAGCTGAGTCTCAACAGTTTATCCCCATCGGCATCAGCGGAGATTGGGAATTAAAAATGGAGGGAGGCAAAAAATTTATAGACAACAAAAAGTACCAGGCAGTAAATAAAACTAATTCCGTAACAGATGCGCCTGCGCAATAAGAACAGCGCCACCTTTGGTGGTAAGGCGCCTATGCTAAAGATTCAGTTAGAACTGTGAAATGGCGAGGTGAACGACCATACAAAAAGATGGTGTAACCTTTGGTGTTAAGGCGCCGACGCTAAAGATTCAGTTAGAACTGTGAAATGGCGAGGTGAACGACCATACAAAAAGCTGGTGCAACTTTTAGTGTTAAGGCGCCGACACTAGAGATTCAGTTAGAACTGTGAAATGGCGAGGTGAACGACCATACAAAAAGCTGGTGTAACCTTTGGTGTTAAGGCGCCGACGCTAAAGATTCAGTTAGAACTGTGAAATGGTGAAGTGAACGACCATATAAAATGCCCAAATCCGAAACGTCTTTGTAATAGTTAGAAATTAATGTAAATATGTATCCTTTGAGTCTTAAGATTTGTGATTGTAATAAATCTTAAATATTTCCAAAAGAGCTAACCAGTGTTATTTTTGGCTTCCAAACTGGAGCCAGGTATTTAGACCCACTGTTATAATTCTCAGTATTAGAAAGATCATAATTATTAACTCCTTGAGATAAGAATTTCTTTTAAGTTTAATTAGATGATACATTCTGTTTTGAAAAATTTAGTTTTATTTCATTTCACAGAAGAATCTTAAGCATATGTGGGATGCTATTAGAATGCCTAAGTAATTTTGGTCTTGTAAATTACAGTAATGATCAATACAAACACACAACTTACATTTTTGGTGAATATAGCACTATAAATTGATATTGGGCAAGTAATACTATTGAAAAGAAGGTAATTTAGATAGGTTTGTAAAAGGGACGTAAGATTTCATCATCGTGTCTACAACGGCATCATTTTTTAAGTGATTGTGTCAAATATGACAAAATCTAGGGAGGTGCGTTTTCAATGGTCACTACAGAAACCTCCACAAATGATTTAAATACAGCTTTTAAGCACCAAACATTAAGCATCAAACAAAATGCTCTGTCTAGTATTTAAGTAAGTCACTTTGATTTAGAGGGAATAAGGTCCCGTTTTCAAGCTACATGAAGACTGTTTCGGGACGGACGTCATAATTCCTATCAGTTGTCATATGGCGAGGACATTCCACTCTCCAATGCTTCAAGCCAAACCAACTAGAGAATATTTGAAATCCGACGACAGATTTAATGCACACTAGGCCCACATAGACGCCTGGCCTTTAGTGGAAACAGGTGTTGAACCTGCCATCCTCTGACCACGAAGTTGAAACCTTACCACTAGGACATCTCAGACACCATTATTAGTATCATAGAGGTATGATTACAAGCACACTTGATGTTCACAGGAACGGAAAAGGTAAGAAAATTTTAAACAAACAATGGTTCTGAACAAAGCGTACGGTGTTCATGAGCGAAAAAAATACTCTAATCAGCAAGATTTGTTGTGGCTGTTTCTGGTTAATTTCTTAAAAGTGAAAATAAATAGAAAAGTTGATTCAAAAATGATTCAAGCAAAACTAGATTTGATTAGCGAAATAAAATGGTTTTCTTTTATGAACAGAGTGATTATTAAAAAAAAACTTTGCCGATATATGACCCCCTAGCGAGTATATCGTTACAGGGAAAGGAATAAAATTTTGAATGGTGGTATTATACGGTATGCTCTCCAGAATGATGTGCAAAAGAAAAATCCAGCTCTCACAGCTACGGCTACAGAGAAAAAATGTCGAAATCTTCAAATGGCAACACCTACTTTTTCACAGAAACGTGATGCTCACAGTAAAAAACTTAAAATGGAGTTGGAACTGTATTTTTAGAACGAAAAATGTCAGCGTTAGGCAGAGACGAGGAAAAAAGCGAAAATAATCGATTGTAAATACTAGGTTTTATTTGTCTCTGCCTAACGCCACTGTTTTTGGCCCCAAAAATACCGTTCCAACTTTATTTAATTTTTTTTGAGGCGTTTCCGTGAAAAAAAGTAAGTGTTGGCATTTGAAGATTTCGAAATTTTTTCACTGTAACCGTAACTGTGAGAGCTGGACTTTTCTTTTGCACATCATTCTTGAGTGTATACCGCATAATATCTCCACTCAAAATTGATTCCTTTCCCTGTAACGGTAAGCCCTCTAGGGAGTCATACAACGGCAAACTTTTTTATAATCAACCTGCATATTATATTATATATATATATCGAAGAAAAATACCATAAATAATTACATCACGCAGAAAAATAAATAAAATACCATACCAAAAAATACCATAAAAGTAGTAAACGAAGTAGTTAGAAGAAGCAAGTGTTAAGAATACGTAATAAAAATGCTAATTCAATTTATATAAGGTTTTTCATCTCTAGCTTTATGCGTCAAGGGGATACATCAAAAGGTTATTTTTTAATAATGTATTAAGTCAGAAGCTTGGAGAGAGATTAAATGCTATTACAAAACACATAAGATGATTCTTATATATATATCCACTACCCCTACATTCAGAAAAAGATAAGCGCCCTCTGAAGGTCAAAAATGCAAACAGTACCACATCAACTTCGTTAAATGAATTCTTCGTCTCCAGTCACGCATTCATATAACACACAAAGCCATGAAAATAAATTATAAAACAGCCAAATATTTTTTCCCGAGAGAACATACATTCAATCCATTACCCCAAAAAAACCCAAGTACCAAGATTATTTACGGCCGCTCCCTAAATGTAAATGCTAATTCGCTTCTACACTCAGTTTACACCCCTAAAAATGTGTTCCTATCAGAACTATCTTTAAAGAAAACGAGCTCATTTTTTCTGCACCAGACATCCATCATAGAACGTAGAAAGCACCTCATCCCATGATGGCCCAAAATCAAAACTTTTACAAGACTCCCAGATTTATTTTACGACCATTTTTTTCCTTCCTCCCAGGGCCATTCTCTTCTAAAAGTAGCCAGTAGCTAAGGAACAACTCTATTGCACGGCCCCCAACGGGTCCCTCCCCCAACTAAAGATTTCTAACGCTTAACTCTTGGCAATAAATCACAGAACGAAACAGAACAACCGTTACGATAGCAACTTCCAGCCTCGTTTTTTATATTATTATATCCTCGCCGCCCCCGCTGCAACTACTAACCTTCCTTCTTTCTCTGCCATGTCTCTCATTTTCTTCTTTCTCTTCCACCCTCCCCTTTAAAGTTTTTCTTCTTCACTCTTCACTTAGTAAAAGAGCTTTTCCTTACTTAAGAATTTCACTCTTATCAGAGCTCGCATGAAGACTTCCAAAAAGACGATACGATTAGAAAAATGGAAATGTGTTCTAAATTTTCCTCGACCCCCCCTTTTCCACCCCATGATCTGAAGAAGAAAAAAATGTATTAAAAAAACAGGAAAAGGGAAATCCCTTCTTCTGGAAAGAGAATAATAATAATGAAAAAATTCTGAAAATGACAATGGTTTTAAGGAAAGCGGCAGCGGCAGAGATTTTAATTCTTCCACGAGATATTTTTAATATGTAAATTTTTCGGCGGGTCTTCCCTTATATTGGCTCTTAAGATTGTTCCGAATGGCCATCTAATAAAGACCGGAAGACTGGGGAGGCGGATGGTAGAAGCAGAGGGAGATTCTTCGGAGTGTTACGATGAAAATGTTAATCGAGCCCATCGATAGTAGCAGATTTCGGAAGACAGAATCAATTCTCCGAGGCTCGTTTCTTAGCCTACACATTGTTTCCGGTGATATAGTCCATTTATTTACATATTTATAGGAAGTATACAATTGTTTACAGTTTAGCTTTGGGGAAATTATGTTTGACAGGATTCGCAGGAAACAAGATGGCAGCTCTAAAACATAAACCTAAGAACCAAAGAAAAAATAAAAGAGAAAGCGCCGCACTTAAATACATAAAGGGAATTTATCTTCTACGTCCCTAACAGTACAAAATATTGTACAATATTGCAAAATTTAAAAAAAATAATATTGCATAATTTTATTTCCACTATTGAAACATCGTAAAATGTACGACTTCCCAAATATTTCATAATATTGTTTTATTGCATAATATTGTTTTAGTGTATAATATTGTTTTCCAATATTACACAATATGGTTTCACAGTATTATGCAGTATTGTTTCCTAATATTATACAATATTTTGTCTCATATTGTTCAATATTTAAAAACTGTATTTTTATTTACACTTGGTTTTTGCAGTCATAATTTGAAAATCTAAAAAATCCATATAAACACTATGTTATACAGCTCAAATTTTCGAAAATGAATTAATCAAAAATAATCCAACGCTGTGATGTAGAATTGTCTTTACAATGAAAATTCTAAGGTAATGGACGATACAGATATTCATTGAAATTAAAATTCTATCGCAAAAACCTACTTAAAAACCGAAAAATAAAATTCTGATAAACCCACAGCTAGGAAGTTAAAGTCTACTTTTCGAAATTAATCCTAATGCACAAATACCCAGTAGTCTCAGAGAACCAAGGAAGGAAAACTGATACTAATTCTAAGAGTGAAGTCTTAGTTCGATTTTCTCCCACTTGGGTAATATGCACATTTTTCGTCTAACCTCTACCATGAGAGAGTACCTTTTCTTCTCAATCTCGCTCCAACATTTACCAAAATTGGTATGTTCCAATTTCAACATCCTTACGTTGGTCATTTTGAAAAGCATCCTCAAAAGTTTACAAGTGCTTACTTAAACTATACAATGTGGTCCCTAGTAATGCTGCCAAACCTCAGAGCAGGGTTCCAACTTATAGGTTGTGGATTATTGGGCCGCAGAACGCCAGTCAAAATTCGAAGTCAGGGGAGCTTCAGGAGTCGTGACTCGTATTTTGCTTTCTAAACAATATATTTTTAATCCTTTTTATAATAAGCTTTTTTAATTACTGATATATATATATATATATATATAATGATATTTCATCATGTGCAGTGTAGAGTAGACATCTTAGTAAAGAGGCAGTCGTTGAAGTCCAAATCAGTTTATTTAATTTACTTCATAAGTTTAAGCTGGTTTTAAATATTTCTGAGGAATATCAAGCCATGATTTAAAATATAGACGCAAAGCGCAGCCACCGGCGACAAAGAAACAAGCCACGCCGAAAACGGGCGTCTGGTAGGAAGGTTACATGATTTTAAAAAGAGGAAGTTGCACCATCGCAGCGAGATTAAGTAGTATTGTAAAAGAGGGGAATTCCCGATCGTCAGAGCGGGTGAAACTGGATTTCGGCCAGTTAAAGTGACAGTTAATTGTGTGTTAGAGCTTAAGTAGAAATAATTTTACAAATTAAATTTTGAGTAGCATTTTTTAAAATTAGGAAAGTATTAATTTACATATTATATATATATATATATATATATATATATATGAATTATATGTGTTTGTATTTTTTTACTTGTATATTTAGTTAGTGGCCCTCAAAATATTTTTTACACAACAGGTGGTCCGCACAGCCAAAAAGGTTGGAAACCACTGGCTGAGAGAATTAAATGTCTAATTAATACAAATGACAATTATGTGACCTATGTAGTAATACACTGCGATTATTTGGATGTCAATGGTTTGAGCATATTTTCATACACACTGCTGAAACAAAATTTCCTTACACCTTACATGGCGATAAACGCCATAAAAAAAGGCAGAACAGTACCGATTAAATAAAGACTTCCTGAACTTTTTCCAATCGCAGCCTCATTTTCGTACGAAACATTGGGATGATAAATCAAAGAAAATAAATCAAACACAATAACATTAGTTAATCCCTATAAATTAAAGTGAAATTCATAGATTGCATGCTATAGAAATACAAACTACTAAAAAGATTTTCCTGAAACTCTGCTCACAAATGCTTTAATGAACAAGGAAGGATTAGAGATAATTAATAAATTAGTTTTTTTTTCTTAATTAAAATCTATGTCTTCATACAAAGAAAAGATTTTATTTTTAGTATCGACATTCGATTTTATTTTTAGTATCGACTAATTGAAACTATTTTAGATATTTCAAATAACTTTATTTATTTGCTTTTATGTTGCCAGGCAAAGCGTTTAATTAAATTTTGTATAAATCTTTAAAAATTCTTTATAATTCACGGAAAAAATAATTAATTTGGCTTTTTAAAAATCGTGCGGAGCAAATGATATTCTCATTTTAATAACAAATAACGATAGAGAAGTATTATATTTCATGTAAAAGTACTATTTACACTAAATATAATATATATATTATTTAAAAAAACGTTTATTTATGAGTTCGTTAACATTCTGTCTAGTACTAATATTAACTTTTAAAGGCCCAATGCTGCCTTTAAGCAACAAACCCAATTTTGTCTTCTAAAATCTGGAGAATAAAATTGAAGCTCTAATGCCTGCTGCATTTTTTTATTAATTTAAAAACAAAAACACATTTTCATCCCGGCAAAGTAGGGTATAACAGCTTGTGATAAATATCAAGAAACCAAGTTAATACTATTAAATAAATGTGAAAAGTTTGCTACACAAGCCGAATTTCATAAGAATCTTTTGTTGGTAATTAATTGAGCAATCTTAAAGGCAGCTCGCTTTTACAGCAGGCCATTCACATCTCTTCCAAAATGGAATTTTTGGAACACTGAAAGGAAAAAACAATCGTCAGTTTCAAAAACCGATTTAAATTGGCATAGCGGAAACGCAATGCTGGAATTCAAAATCCAACACTTCATGCGTCGATTCCAATTTGGTTCCACGATTAGAGGGTAGCGGCACATCAAAGGATCTGCCTACATTGAGACCTCGCATCGAGGGTAGAAATGGAACTCGAAATCTCAGCGTATGGGAAGAGGAGGGGTTGGAGTGGGTATAATTCTGCGACTTTGAACCTCGTCTCAAAATGAACTTTGGAGCCTCCGTGAATGACGTGCCTCATTTTTCGACTTGAATGGATGAAAAAAAAACAGTATTGGGACAAATGGAATGGAATGGAGTACAGATGAATGCCCAGCTTAAGACTGCTCGCCCGCCCGCCTGCTCTCAATGTTTCCATGTCACTTGGAGGCGAAACCCTTACAGTTTACGATCAGTCACACAATATGAGCCTATGTCTGCAAGGCATTAACACTAAATGAGATTTCGGATCGGCATCTGTAAAGGAAGCAAAGTATTTTGCGATTCAAAATTTACACCATATCTAGATAATTTTACAAGAAAGATCTGAAAATAATATGTTTATATCGAAAGGGTTATAACAATTTGACCTATAATACACAAGAGAAAACCTTTGCAAGTGCCAACTGATTGGTATTTCAAACAATTATCCCGCCGCGCCTATTGTTTGTCCAGCAGACGCCCTTTTCACACTTCTTGATCCATCACTCACACTTCAAACGGCAGGTGTTTTACTGTTTTTAAGAGCCGGATTCGCTGAGCATGCATTCGAATGTCAAAACATGTACTCCACACACCCAAACTGGATAAATTGTAGGCGAGAAAACTACTCTTAAAGTTAAATAGAAGGGGTAAAATTAGAACAGGACAAAACCCTGCCTTAATAACTTGATAATTTGGAGCTTTAAATTAAGCTGAATATACTGTTAAAAGTAACATAAAAATTATTCAATTAATTAGTCTAGGGTTAGGTATATAATAATCACTTGTTAAAAATAAAATATGTGTCTAGTGGTCTAGTGGTTGGATTTTCATTATCTTTAAAAAAACGAAAATTAATTTTCTTTTAAAATAGATAAAAGTTGACAAACGTTGTAAATAACAGTTCAATAGTTGAATTCTACCTTTACCAAATGTTTTTAATTCACATTCAAAGCTTTACTTTTTTTTATAGCATTTTTCACTGCTAATCAATAGAACGTGAATAGGTAACATGGAATGCTATGTTTATTTATGAAACAGAAAACATCTGGAAGGATATTTTCAAATCTTTGCTTGTTGGAGAAAAAGCAGTTTGTTCTAAAAAACTGAGATTTGTAACAGTTGGGCTTTCTTTCCCCCCTTTGCAGACATGGCTATTTCTTTATCTTTCCTCCAATTCCATTCGAAACATTTAACCGCTTAACTTACCAACCCGAGAATACTCGTGCATCGAATTATCGCATTTTTGGTCCTAAAACTAAAATTTAATCATTAATTATCTTTATAATTTTTACACAAAAATTACCTAGAATCCATAAACATCTCAAGTATTATATGCCTTCTGAGATGAATAAAAACGACAACCGCTTTCCAAAACAGAAGGGAGCATCTTATTAGATAGCAAAGAAAAGTATTAAGTTAAGTGGTTAAAGACAGCAATGAAATGCAAGTCTTAATATTTTAGGGGGGTGGGGCGGGCAGGAGAGGAGCGAGGTCTACTGTTCTCAAAACTGTCAGATTAAAAATATCCTTCCAGATGTTTTCTGTTTCATAAATAAACATAGAATTTCACGTTACCTATTCACTTTCTATTGATTAGCAGTGAAAATCCATTAAAAAAAGCCTTAAATGTGAATTAAAAACATTTGGTAAAGGTAGAATTCAACTACTGAATTGTTATTTATAACGTTTGTCAACTTTTATCTGTTTAAAAAGAAAATTACTTTTCATATTTTCAAAGATAACGGAAATTCCACCCACTAGACACATTTTATTTTCAACAAGTGACTACTATATAACTAATCGTAGACTAAATAATTCAATAATAAAAGGAATCTTCATTTTCAAACAGTGGCGGCGAGTCGGGGGCGGGGCAACAGGCCCCTACTTTTTGCGGAAAAAAATTATATTTTTATTCCAATTTGCCTGGCTAAATGAGGAATTATAAAAAAAAACAATGTCCGGGAAAACTAGCTAATTTTGTAACTAAATTTTAATGTTTTGTTGTCTACCCCCTACATTCCCGGGTAATTTTACACGTCTCTAAATTTCCTTTTCCACCCAATCTCCGCCACTATTTTCAATATAATGAGAGAAGGATCCTATGTTTGACTCATGAGCTGTAATTTGAATAAAACCGTTTCAGTTCAACATAAATCTGTTATTCACCACCACGGCCATGACATTTCCTCACACTCCGAATAAAACATAAAACCATGACCAAAATACGTTCTCCAAACCTTGCCAAGTCATGAGGAACAAGGTAGGTCGCATTTTAACCACCTGAACAAACCCGTCTGAACGGTAACCACGGCAACGCCGTGTTTGTCATTCGTGATCAAATAATACGTTCCAGTGTCGACTAACCATTTCAAAATCATTCCAAGAACTGCAAACACAACTTGAAGATAAAACCGGGTATGTGAAACCAAGAAGTCTCCTTTTTATTTTCTCGCATGATTGGTAACTGGTGCAGGGTAAAATTCCGCACCGGATATATATCGCAAATGAATAAGCAAAGTAATAAGTATAAGGAATATATATTCGCCATTTTTCAATACAGTTTTTGAATAAGAAGGATACATGTTTATGAAAATTCGGGTGGCGACAACAGCGCCGTTACGGTGTTCTACAAAGAGAAAAAGCAATTTTAAGCAAATGTCTTGTATACCTCCATATCAACGAAAACAAATAAGCAAGATGTTTCCGTGATAGCATAAAAGTGAAATTGGAACCATGCATCAAGAGCTACAGCAAAATGAAGCAACATTTTTTTATTTATTTTATTTTATTCGGATATATATCTTAGAAAAAAAGAGTTTCTGCGATCTTCTAAGTCAACTTTACGACTATTTTCAGCAGTGCAACTTAACTTCAAGTGGTTCCAAAGTGACCAGACGTCCCGTATTAACTGGGGTAATTTCAATTTTTGAATCATTAGCCTGGATTTCTCCAAGTTTTGAATGAAATGTCTCGTAGTACCTTGAAGTTTGCTAATAACTGAATAGAATAGTCTAATTATTAATAGAATTTTTCTAATTCGGAATTCTTTAATTCGAATTTTTCTTCCATCCCTTAAATTTCCAATTTAACACAATATTAACTCGTTTCAATCTTGTTTTCGGATAATTTTGTTTTGGACAGTTCGAATTTTTATTTGGTCTCGTCAATTTAGAATTCACCTATCCACTGTATTTTTCTTTCCTTTGATCGTGAAATGAGGGAGAGGATAAGTTCTCAAGAATAAAACGTTTCTAAACCCCAAAATATGAATTGTTTTATAAATTCGCATAAAACAAATCAAACGTGACACCGTGGTTTATATTATACAAAAATAAGAAATTTATAATTAATTTTTTTTCACTTAAGCCTTATGTATAGATGCTTTCCAAAAGGAACATTTCTCAAGCTTCACGAACATATCAACACACATATCCAGAAAAAAATAAAGATTCTTGCAAAGAAGTATAATTTTACAATAAATAATATTTATTTATTATTATCATTTTGAGCAAAATCATCTTCCCTGGAAGCTTCAGAATTTGTTTCTAGTTAAATGCTTGAGAATCCAAAAGGAATGGAACATGGTTTGTTACTTAAGGTTTGATGCCAAGACGCCGGGCAGCATACCTCCCCCTTCAAGCTTATCTAATCTTCTGTCACACATGTCCAAATGAATAATAATTTTGAAAAGGGCATATCGCAGTCGACAAGTCAAAAAATATTTATTGCCCCTCTTCTTGCAATGGCACATTTTTCCATCACACGCTTTGAGAGGTTCGCGAAAGCGTTTGAAACTAATCTGTCGGTGAAGGTATAAATCTTGATTTATGTTGTGAATAAACACTGTATTTTGCATATGAGTCAACTTGTTGACATAAGTTCTCTAAACTTTCCTATACTCCCAGAACTCTTTCTATGATGGGCTTCCCTTAATATTAGTTTAAGTTACAAATCATAGCCAAATTAAGATGTCGTGTTTTACTCTTTTATTTGCAGCCATAATATTGTTGCAAAGCTATAAAGTCGTTTCCCTGAGATGCTAAACTTGGCGATAAATTTGGCGATCTTGGCGACAAATTTGGCGAGTTGGCGGTAAAGTTGGCGAGAAAAGGAATTTTTTCTAGAAGGACCTCGAACTTTCAACCTATTTCTACTGGTTTCATGAACTTTCTAGAGATTACGTCACTTCCTACGTAATGAAGTCACTTCCTGTTCAAAGGTATAAAAGCAAGCTCTCAAGCCAAGAAGAGTCAGTTGGATTTTGAACAGCAAGCAAGCTAGTGAGCTAACAAGGAACCTTTGAGCGCTGTGTTGAGATTTATTGGTAGTCTCTGTTGTGAATTTTTACTAGTGCTGTGTTAATACTTGTGCTACGTTTCTTTGCTTAGAATATTTGTAAAATAAAGAGCTTTATTTTTTTAAATCCTGCTTATTGGATTGCATTCACGTACACCCACAATACGATTTTGTAACAATATTATTATGGCCGTTCGCAAGAAATTTATTATTTACTATACCTTTTTTTTATTTCGGAAAAATTCCCAAATAAAAAATTATTTTTCAGATATACAGAATAAGCAATCACTCGTCAAAAAAATAGATTAAATAATAAATAAAATCAAAGATTTTAAAAACACTCTTTTATCAATGTACTAAAAACACAGAAGACATTTTTCCCCTATCAAAATTCTATCGTAAAAGCGTGAGTTGCTGATAGACATACACCAAAATTGGGGAATTATAATCTCAATTATAATAATATTTTTAATTTTAAATGCATGATTTTGGATTTTTTACTTATGATATCGATTGCGGTTTAATGCCTTTATAGCACTGTTTTCAGCACTTCAAGCTTTTACGGTTCTTTTTTTACCTCCGTCTTTTCAATTAAAAAAAAATTCTACTTTTCAGTACATTAATAAAAGTGCTCTCTCTCTCTCTCTTTTATTAATAAATTTTAGATTTATTTTATTTTACTTTTTTGTTATTCATATATTTGATAGTCCATTACTGCAAATATTTTGAAATCTTGTTGATTTTTTTAAATACTACCAGATGGCATCTCTGAATTTATATAAAAATAATTCATTGAAATTCTGAAACTAATTAAGTTCTTAAAATATCAATATATTTCATTGCCATCAGGGAAACACAGCTTCACAGAATTCTAGAACTCTACCACCACAGGAATTGAGAGAAAAATCAATTAAAAATTTCCACCTTTACACGCGAAATTTACAAACAGGGAAGAAGAGAAGTTAAATAAAAGTTTAACACAACAACAAGAAGCTTATACTTATTTTCAGTAATACGTTGATTAATAATCATTAAGCAAAACTTACACAAGCTGTTAAAAAAATATGTTTGAAGTTGCTATTTCTCAATAAAAACTATTTTCCCCTCCATGATGAAAGCGATGATAATTATTCTTCAATTTTTTTCGATCGCTAATTAGAAAAGATAAGCTTCAAAAGAAAATGAGAGATTCAAAAATAAAAAACAAATTTGAGCTTATAAAGTAAACATTTTTTTTCGGGCGAGCGTTTCATATTTTAAGAATTTCATTTGGAGGAGTTTTATCAAGTCAAACACGTATTCATTAGGTTTAAATATGGCCTTAAAAATAAAACTTTGCTTTTTGCTAAGCAGCTTTAAGGCACACGTATCTATTATAATTCTGCAGAAACCAACATCGTAAACTTCTACGTTTCGCTGACAATGAAGTAATATTCGAGGAAATATTTTAACATTTTTCCATATTTCAATGTTACTGTTTGTCTCAAGTTTGGGATATTTAACAGAAGAACCGCACGCATACAAATGTACATACATTCCGCAAACAAATGCATGCACATTCCGAAGAACTATTACATAAATAATTGACAACATACATCAATGTTTCTTAATTTAAATTAATTTAAACAAGTATAGGGATTCATCAACTATCGGAAGTGTTCGAATTATCGACCGCTATTGTCCAACTGGCCGAAAATCTAACGGATGGAAACAGAAATGAGGCTAAAGATATTAGTTGGTATTTGGATGCATTTGATTCCAGTGGAAATTCTCAATGTGTTGATTGTAGCTGGTTTTCTTTATTAAACAGTACGTTTTAAGTATCCAGACAAAAAAAAAAGAAAATCCATCGGTGAAAGATCCGGAGAGTATGAGAAAAGTTCACTTTTAAGTCCTAGTCTTAACTATCTGTTTACCAGAATTCCATCAAGGTACGCTTTCATGTAACGATGGTAATGTAGAGGTGATCCATCCGAATGTAAGTGCCATTCTTGAGTCTCAAACACATCTCAAATGCGTGGCATAACATATTCCTGTTGTAAGTTCAGATAAACATCAGCAGTCATGGTATACTCACAGAAGAAAGATTCAATTAGTCTATAAGCGGGCCACCTACCTTACAAACTTAATACCAGATAAATTCACACGGTGTTTCAACTGTTAAACGAGGATTACAAGTTGGCCAGTAGCTGTAATTACAAGGATTGATAGAGCCCTTATTTATGCAAGATTATCGCTTGAATGTAAAAAAAAATTATTGCAAAAATGAAAAATTATTGTATTAAATAATTACAATAACACTTCCAATAGTCGACAGGATTCTGCATTTTTATTTATTAATTTGAGTTGTGAAACTTTGATGCATGTTATTAATTATTAGTAGTATATTAATGTTTTGGGGCACTGCGTGTGATCGTAAGGGTCAGTTAACACAACACTAAAGAAAGTAAAAAGTGACCTACTTAGAAAAATACAGAAACATAATTTATATTCGAGTACTTTTTCTGGTAAATAGATGAAGACGTAGTGTAAACAAAACAGTATTTAAAATTCATGAATTCATTCCAACTTAGACTCCCCCAGTTTAAGAAGACATTGTTAACATACTTGCTAAAAGCCCGAGACAATAAACATGAATCAAGAATTGCCCTGCGGTTCAAAGAAACATGACTAATAAGATTCCAGCCCATCAACACATTTTTAAAAATACATAGAAACTAAATCTATAAGAGACACCTTAAGAAAACCTGTATAAACACAGACAGTAGGACAGACAATAGGATTCGTTTATTTATCGCCGCAAAATTGTTATTGAGAATTTGGTAGGAGTCATTTGCATAATTAAGACTTCATGAAAGAGGTTAAGTAACATTAAAAATTTACAATGTATTTAAAAAAATTTACAAAGTACAAAAGGCTACAACTTTGCAGTAAAGTTAATTAGATAAAATTCTTTAACATTACAACCCTTGATGGTTTTTCACTTTTTCTGTACTAAATCGGAAACTGTGTTTAATCTTTAATTATACACAATGCTTGAGAATTCGAATACTTCTGTATTTAAAGCCTATTGCTATTTATATGAAACTCTATAATAACGTCATCCACCAAATTTTAAGGAATTATTCAGACGCAATTTATTCACCTGATCACGAGCATATCGAAGTTCTTCGAAATGAACATGAACGTTCTAAGTCTTTTCGCAGCAAAAACAAACAACAATTCACACGATAATACAACAAAACAAGTGAATGATTTATTAAATTTTTCTCAACTTTAGTTAAAACATTTTTGATTTCCTACTCTATAGGAACTTAGTCCTGAAATTTCCTTTTCTGTTAAAAATGGGATCGAATTTTTTCCTCCCGATTCGCAACACAACAAGTGGGAGTGTTCTCTCTTCCACTTTTTTGCATGATTACACAATGCAATGCGTTTTGTGTTTAGCTTCGTAGGACAGCGGGGAAAAAATCGATTCAGCATTTAGGACCTTTTCTTGCTGACTTTTAATATAGATCCACATTTCTGGAATCAAGATCGTATCCAAAATTTCATTTACTTACTTGTTGTATTTCCGAGTTCGCCATACACATATACATGGATAGACAAACAAGCAGTGTAACCGTTGACAGGTTTAGTCCAAAATTTGACACACATCTATAATTCCAATAAAATTTCATACGCCAAATTTCATTAATTTCACTTGTTGCGTTTTTTAGTTGTAGTCTTCACAGACAAATATAATTCAAAATTCAAATTATAACTCAATTTTATTCGGAGAGGTCTGAAACATTGAAATTCATAAAATTTTCGAGGTCAAATTTTTTGATGATTACAATACTTTCTTCTTTTTGTGATTAGTACACACAGTGGCGAGGGGGGCAGTCTCCCCATTTTTTGCGGAAAAAATAAAATTTTTATTTCTTTATAGCTGCCTAAAACTAGGAACTATATATGGAATTATTCCCCTATTTTTCGTTCTTCCAACAATTGGCTTTCGCAGAGGGTTGGCGCCACAAAATCTAGATTTAATGCGACACATCAGTTCCCAAGGCTGATAGGCATTTGATTGTTGGAATTCCAATTCTAGGTTGTCTTTTTTCTTGTTGTAATAGTCTTCAATCAAACCATCTTTTGTATTTCATTTGTATGATTATTGATAAGGTAATTTGATTTTAATTTTTAGATTAATATTTGTATATATTGAAAATATAACACATGTTTTGATTAATTGAAATATATATATAACAGCAGTTTCCGGCAAATGTAGCTAATTTTGAAATTAAATATTTAAATTTTGATGCCTGCTCCCAATCACCGCCACTGAGTATACAAGAAAGTAAAAACACTTGAAAGTTCAAGAAACCTTCGCAGTGTATGCTTATGAATTCATTTCATGTATATGGAATTCGAATTTCCAGCATTTTATCATTATTTATCACGCACTATACATTTGAACGAGGCTGCGCGGCGCCATAGTCTAATTCTGCAGTCTAAATAGATATAATTTTTCACTGACTACCGACTTCAACAAAAAGCATTCAATCTTTCCTTATCCCAACAAAGCAATCAAATACCACCCACATTCAAAACCACACAATTTATCACACAACATAGAACCCAAATGATATATGGCGCAGTTTGCATTATCACTGAAGCCGTAACAATCCCACGAACTAGAAGACTCCATTTTGGTGGAACCGCCCACATTTATACGACTACCTAAAAAAAATCTAATTTGCATCAACGCCTAAGCACCTTAAAAAAGGAAATTCTAGAACTGGCATTGGCAGCTCATTTTCAGATTCTTCATAATCATTCACCAGCGGAAAAATTCCGCTCGCGGGTCCAGGAAAATAATTACATTTTTAATGAACAAAATTTCCACGCGCCGTGTTTGATATACGTGACAGATACAATGGCCGAAACACCGTATCATACACACAGTTGTCCTGAAAAAGAACATAATCGTTCAGAGTTAATGGTTCTTCACCCAATTTTGAAGCGGGAAATGAAATCGAAGAACGGGAAAAAAAATTGCTGGCAATGAAAATCCTAACATGTTTATTGCTTTAAAAAGACATTATAACAAAGTGTTTGTCGGACCTTGCCATTTAATTTTACATTTGGAGTTTGCATTTCTTATCAGAGGGCTGTTTCGTGGTGTTGTATCATGAACTGTTAGTTGTATCCAGATAAAATTATCTTTCAGGCGACTGAAACAATTGTGTATCGAAAAAAGCGATCAACGGCAAGCCTGAAAAGTATTGTTCATTCGTGACAGTAATATAAATTTAATAAAAATAGTTTTTAAAGATACAATTTCATTGGCATGCTAAAAGGTATAACCGTGTTTAGTTTCACTTTTTCTCTACTATTTAGTCTTTTATAATTCATTCTTATAAATATTATGCAATCTTAAAATAGAAAAATAGAAAAAGTAAACAATAAAAAATAAACAATAATAAAAAATAAACAATAATAAAAATGACAACAATACACCTTTTATGCGCACTCAACGCAACAGCATTAAGTGATTTCATCATCAGAATTTTCTTAAAATTAATCAGAAAAAATTATCAAATAATTAAAACACAAAAAAGAAAATTAGAAAGTAAGAAATACAATTAAAATGAAAGCAAATTGGAAGAAAAAAATGGAAAAGAATCAGAATGGCTTCCTATTCCAATTTGCTTTCATTTTAATTGTATTTCTTACTTTCTAATTTTCTTTTTTGTTTTTTAATTATTTGATAATTTCTGTTGTTAAATACTATTATTTCTGCTGATTAATTTTAAGAAAATTCTGATGATGAAATCACTTAATGCTGTTGCGTTGAGCGCGCATAAAAGGTGTATCGTTGTCATTTTTACTATTGTTTAATTTTTATTATTGTTTACTTTTTCTATTTTTCTATTTCTTTTTAACTTAATTTTTGAATTACTAATTTTGTTTCTTGTATTTTATTAGAAGTAGCTGCATATGCGCCTTTCTGTATAATGCAAAAATAATTTCAATTAATTTTAATTTAATTTCTATTAATATTCAAATTAATTTTTGTTAAATTTGATAAATTATTACTGCAATATTAATAACATTTTTTTCTAAAATTCACTACTAGGAGGCGCCACCAGTATGGAATCAAAATTTAATTAAATTACCGATTAACTGATAAATAAATGAACAAAATTTCAAAACTCTAACACACCCGGAAGTGAGTGAAAAATCGGTCACAAAATTCCACCTTTCAAACATGAAACAAGTCAAGTTAAATAAAAGTTTAGAATAAGTTCTGTGTTGATCACTTAACGAATATAATACGTTCTAACTCGATATTAGTTATCCGAATTATTCATCAACCGATAATTTATTTACTATAATTTATGGGAATTATATATTCGATATTAGTTATCCGAATTATTCATCAACCGATAATTTATTTACTATAATTTATGGGAATTACATTGATTTATTCTGGAAAATCGAAAAAAAAAATATTCTTACTGCCTTTAATTTGTGTGTAATAGCAATAATGGATATCTCTTGCTTGTCAATCTATTATTTTTCAGCTCCATAATATTATCAGTTCTTTTTTCTTTTTAGTTAATCATTTACATTAATTTAATTTAGGGAACAAAACTCTGGTATGTAGCACTTAAAATGTTTATGAATGCAATTCTCAGAATATCGTTACAGAAGCCCTTAAGTCATCATCTCAATAGATTCACATCTCATTTTCGATTTCAGCTTCCGTCTGTCCGCCTGGCGAGTTTGCTGCTGTTTCTGGTAAGCATTTATAATACTTGGGAAGGCGATTATTAGAAGGCAGAGTAAATTAACTCATTTTAGAGAAAAATATTATGGGGGAATGAGGAACACAAAAATACAAGGGGATTTTTTTCCCCGAAAAGAATTCTAGTGGTATAGCAAACAGTTACTTGGCAACAATTACATAAAACTGAAGATTAATTAATAAAATAAATATTACGATTTTATTAACAGAACAGGGCAATTTTTCTCCTTTAAATTTTTTAAAGCTCTATTTATATATTTACGCTTTAATCAAATCAATCAGTACAAATTTGCCCTGAAATCCTATTCCTATAAATTATCTGCTGATAAAAATTTTATAATTGATTTATATAGAATTCATGCACGTGCGTTACAAAGTGAACCAAATGATTTTAAAAAAAATGTCCAATTATTATTTTAACTTTGGTTCTTTTAGCAAATTTCAACAAATGTTAGAAATTTTTTTTTAATTTTTTAGTAAAAAAGCGTACAATTTCATTCTCTTTCAATTATTTAAATTGGGTAGACAAACGTGTTCTTAGTTTTGTATTTCAATGAAAATTCACAAATCAAATTAAAAGGCAAGTCAAGTTGTTGCAACTGAAATTCGAGGGCCTCAAGGGCTTTTCATCTTATTTTCTTCTTTCGAGAAAAAAAAATTATTAATTTAGTTCTAACGAAATTATAATCGATTTTCGAAGAAGACTTAGCAGAAAAAGAAACGTTTTTAATAATGTTGAGAAGATACAATAAATAACTAATCGCTATTAAAATGTAAAGTAGGTCTTCACTTTAACACTGAAAAATTTAATGATGCCTTGGTTAGAAGTATTTACAAAATTTCGTAACATCTGTTTTAATTTCTCTTAAATATTATCGATTTAAAATTTCAAATGTTACTATTTCGATTATACATCTTTTTATTTATACGTCAGTCAATTGTCAGATGTATAAACGGTAATTTACTGTATTCTATATTAATACTAGCAGTACGCACACGGCGTTGCCCGTGGAATCAGGACTTCAACAAAAGGGAAAAAAGAATGCCCACCGATGACAGGAAAAAGTTTTGAAAACAAAATCAAAACAAAAGATACACATCGGATTGTAGAAATGCATGCTGGGAATGAAAACATATGACGTCACCTGCCGCGAGGAAGGTCACTCGTTCGCAGAAACCGCTGTTAAATCTTTCTAGCAAAAAAACTGTTTGAACTGATCAGGGAAAAATTAATTTTAAAAAACGAAAAAAGGATATTTTAACCGTTCTTGTTTTAAATCCGACAGAAACGTTCCAGTTATAAGATGAAAAAATCTTTATTAAAAATTACCATAAAAGTGATTATTTATTATTTTTCAAAAATTTCTCAAAATTCAGTAAATTACGTTAGACGTACTAAACAGACTTCATTAGAACGGAAATCGTTTGTTCATTCCGATTGTGTTTTTTTCGTACAATTATTCGAAGCCATGCTATTGAGAAATGAGTGCGAAAAATCACCCAAAACAACACAAAATATTAAATAAACAAATTCTAAATTAAATTTTAAAATTCCGGCTTCGAGGTGCATTCCATCACCATTACGACTACCTGTGTGCCAAATGTCATGGCTGTAAGTGCGATAGATTCGTCTGGACATCGCAGATACACTCACACGCACACAAACATTGCCTTTTATAAGTATAGATAAAAAAGACAGTTTTTCTCCCATCAGAAGCACAATTCAATCAATATACACAAAAATAGGGAGGAAACAAAACCATACACAAGACAAACAGTTTTTTCTGCCGATAATCCCTTCAGAATCCCCAATCAGCCAAATAAGGGAAGAGGAAATTGCACATTAACCAATCAAAGACATCCGTTGAACTCGGAAAAATCCCCATCCGCTTCCCTAACAACACTTCAAATTTTTCATAAATTAAAAGCAACGGAAACGACTTTTTTAAGGCGGATCTTCCACCATTAATTAACGCTTGCTTGATTTCGAACTTTATATCGGATTCGACAAACGCCACTTTTCCCGGAAATTCCAGATACCATAATCAAACAGGAAAAGGGAAAGTGGCGTGTATCGATTATCGTTAAAGTCTACATACGGTAAGTTTGAAACTGGTTTAACAGTTCAAGACGTATCAGTTTCCAATTAAAATAAACAATGCATCATACTTCTGATTCATTAATGGTTCAGGTCTGGACAAGTTGGAGGAAGAAAAAAAGAGATTTCATTAAATGAAATTTAAAAGATCTGATGTAATTATTTTCGAATAAAGAATAACGATATCTAACTTTAGGAATGAGAAAGACTTTTTTACAGAGAAAAAGTTTCGGACAGGAACAAATTTTAATCCGTAATTAAGAATTCGCATTTTGATAAAGGTTAGTTTCTGTGCTTTGTTAATTATTAATACTATTGCATACGAAGAAAAATAATAATCATATCATGATGCAATTATTTTCTTTAACGCTTCAGGGGGAGAGGGAGATGTCACTCGAAACAAAATCAACCAGAATTCAACGAATACAATAAATGTTAGATTCAACCGACCTTTGTGTATGAACTTCGCATATAACGGACAGAATTTGATCAATGTTCTTCAGCCCCCCTCCCTTTACCTTCGACATCTGATAATTAAACATTTAAGAACAACAGGTACTTATCACAAAGATGTTCTTTTAAAAAAATTTCAGAATTCAACCGAGAAATTAAAATACATTGGAAGTTTCATACTTTTGCATCAATAAACTTACTACATCAGTTCAGCTAAAAGATAGTTTCCAAGAACAGAAACTGAAAAAATAAACATAAATTCAAATCGAAAAAATCAAAGAATTACGGGGGGGGGGCAGACGAAGAAGGCATAAAGAAAAAGACAAATACTGAAAAGTTTGCGAGCGCATTATCGAATAAAAAATATAACGCAATAACAAAACTGGTTTCTATATCAGCTGAAAATGTTTGTATGCGTTTTAAGACGAGTCTAGTGACAACTACTTGGATATTTTAAATTTTTCTTCGAAGCAATTTTCTAGCCAAGTGAATAAATACTTTTTGCCTCTCAAAATTCTTGCTATGATGGCTCAGAATAGTACTATTGGAAACTTGAGTATGTCGATATAAACATATCGAAGATTCCATTAATTCCACAGCGATGCGTTCAAAAATTCGAATTTACTTCTTTCTTTTAAAATGTTGTCGCTCAGGGAATTCCACTGAGAGTTGTCTTTGAACTGAAGAAAAATTAATACGAACAGGACAGACTAAAAGTCTGAAGAAATGAGAAATTTTATTTCATGGGGGAGAAACGGTTACTTCAGATAAAAATTTATAGTAACGAGAACTCGAAATGAACTAAAAAAAATCAAATTTTAATAAATTGAAATCAAATTATAATTATAAATGCAGTAATCAATCAAAATTATCAAATCAAATTATAATTATAAATTTAGAAGTAATCATTATATAACGGTTTTAAAAAATAGTTGTAAAAGAAATTAACCGTTTGTTTTTGTTGGCGTAGAGTATTCACACATTATAACACTAAGTTTCAGAATCCTCACCTCATATTAAATAGAGCTGATTGGTTGTCTTATTAATAGTTTCCATTCACCGACTCATTACGAATTCCTATTGGCTGCTTTTCAATCCTCTCTTAAGCCTATCTTAATCTTAATATAAATAAAAGTCATTGTGGGTATGTTCCATATCTCCTCCTAAATTACTGCAGTAATTTCAACTAAACTTTACACACTTATTATTTAAGACAAGAGGAAGATTATTGTCAACTTTTCGAAGTCCGAAAGTTAATTAAACAGTCACTGAATTAGAAATTAACCGAAATCGTTTTTCCGTATTAACTTCGGAGCAAATTATGTCCCAAAAATATTTATATACCATCTTAAAGCTCAAAATTTTATCTTTTCAATGATACCAATTTTATATCTGTGAAATGTTTCCTTCAACTTTTATTAATTTTTCAAAATTTAATAAATAAATTATTACAGCAGACGATTCTTAAATATAGCCAATTTAATGATACTTCGTTGCTAGGCAACGCAACGGCGAGACTTTGAACACATTTCTCTTTATTTCTGTAAATATTTTAAAAAGAAGTGAAAGATCACCGTCAGCTTTAAAAGGCCTAAAAATTAATTAAATTTTTTAAATTAAAAATTAAGCAAGATTTTGCGTTTTTTTGTGAGATATTTCGAAAGTGTTACAATAACTATTTTTATACTATCTTAAAGTTTAAAAAATAGCTTTTTAGTGACATAAATTTCATTTGCGTACAAAATTGCTGCTCTCATTTCAATAATTAAAAAAAATTCAATTGTATATAAAATTCATAATTTGAATCAATGTATTTTTTATTGTTAAAGAACAAGAATACGTATGAAGAGCTGTTGCTAAAACATATAAATAAAATTCTGGAAGAATACAAAAGAAAAGTTTAAAAGCAGGTTATTCAAAATTTATATCGGGAACAACTATTGATCTGGTTTATTTTGAAGCTTTTTATTAATGAAAATTTAACTATTTAATTAATTGACCCCAAAACATTCGTCAAAATCCTTCTTTTGCTTCACTATTTATGAACGAAATTTGAAGTAAAAACGTTTCAGACGATAAAGGAATTTTTGTATTACAATTTTCTATACAAAAATAGTTTTTCCATTAAAAATATTAAACCTAAAAGTGTTTTAACCCCGAGGAATGCCAGGCATAACAGTTAGTCTATACTTATATAAGGCGATGTGTGTGTGTGTGTGTGTGTGTCCGCGCGTGATGTCCAGACGAATCTATTACACTTACAGCCATGAAATTTGGCACACAGGTAGTCGTAATAGAGACTCAATGTACCTCGAAGTCAGAATTTCTATTGTGTTGCTTTCGGTCAGTTTTGGCACGTTTTCGGCTGTAGTATCTTTTCTAATGATCGTTGAAAAACAGTCAATGCACCATCGGATAGAACAGACAATTTTCATTCTAATGAAGTTTATTTTGAGCTTCAAACGTAATTTACTGAATTTTGAAATTTAAAAAAAATAGTCAGTTTTGCCATCGAAATTTTATTTTTGTTTTTAAATTTGCTGCATCCGACGTTCTAATAACACTATTATTTTCAATTTTTTTCAGCTTATAACTGGAACGGTTCTGTCGGATTTAAAACGAGAACGGTTAAAATAGCTTTTTTTTTCGTTTTTATTAAATTAATTTTTTCCTGGTCAGTTGAAAGATATTTTTCTCGAGCGAGCATACTCCCGCGGAAGTTTCTCCGGAGCCTTCCCAACATGCATTCTTGCAATTTCATTGGTTGACGGTGCAGAGTGCAGGATACGTCATAACATTCAACTGAATGAATTCGATTATTTTCGGCAGTGTCTTAAAGTGTTTATGTCTCGCATATTTTACTTGCTGTATAATAATTATTCTGACGTTGCAATTTTTTAATATTGTTTCGGATTAACGTACTGTGTATTGTCTTCCTACAGTTGAAATGTCATTATCGCGAAGAAAAATAAGGGGGGGAAATCAATAATGTGCATCTTTTGCTTTGTTTTCAGAACTTTTTCATGTCATTGTGGGCGTTTTATTTTTATTTTTTTTTATTTTATTTATTTATTTTTTTTTTCATTTTGTTGAAGTCCTCATTCCACGGACAACGCCGTGCGCATACTGCTTGTATGTATATATATATATAATATATATATATATATATATATATAAAAGTGACTTTCATTTTTTTCCTTACTTTGTGTATCGCTTTTCATGTATGATAGATGGGATTCTGAAATCTTTTAAGCGCAGTCATACGATGAAATAATATCAACAGTTTTCTCACCGCCATCTTTTCCGCTTTACTAAAAGAGCAATGTAAAAGCATCATGTGACTGAATTGTTACAAGCTGCATTTAAATAGAGAGGAATTAATTGCTTTGAAGCTAAGATTTAACCCAAAAATAATTTTTTGTGGGATATATATTTCTGCAGACACTAATGTATTAAATTCCCTAATTAGCAAGAATTTTTGTCATATACACAATTAACGTAATGGTATCCTACGGGGTGCAATGCCATTATAAAAAGTTCATGTACATTATACATACAGTTGATATAGTTTAACAAAACAATAATACGAAAAGTAAATGCATTGACATGCAGTATGGTTCTCCAAATAATTGCATGAATTTAGGAACAAATAACGACAAAAAATAACAAATTTGGATCCAAAGTCTTTTGTTAATAACTTTTATTTCATCCGGAGCCGCAGATATTAATTCAATAACAACGAAATCAACAATTTCAATGTCTTTCAGGGTTGTCGATTTTTTTGATTTTTTTCAAAAAAATCGATTTATTTGATTTAAATCGGATTTTTTTTATTTAAATCAAGATTTTTTTGATTTTAATGATTTTTTTAAAAACTATATATATATATATATTTAACATTTGTACATTAGACAATGAGCGTTACAGTCATAGACTTATATATATATATATAACATCATACCAGTCATTAAGGTGTACTTTCTTTAAAAAAAACAAATTCAAAAATGTAACAACTATTTAAAAAATATTTGTGAACTAAAATATAACAATAATATACTTTTAAAATATAAGACAATTTTATTAAGGAAAATAGGAACAATATAATAAAAATTGTAATTTCTTGTCTACAGATATATTATTGTATGTTAGAATGTTATGGAATTTTACACTCAGCTGTTCATTTGTTTCATTACAAACACAAGTTTTGAAGCTTTCTCTACTCCTAATCTGTTTGACCCAAAACATTAAATAAAAAAAAATTCTAGATAAAATTTTAAATTCAGGCTTCAAGGTGCATTGAGTCACCATTAGGACTACCTGTGTGCCAAATTTCATGACTGTAAGTGTGATAGATTCGTCTGGACATTGCGCATAAGTTCACAAACATTGCCTTTTATAAGTATAGATCATAGTTTAAAATGCACTATGTAGATGTTTGTATATCTTTTGGAGCATTTATATGCATTACTTAATTATCTTACATTGGAACATTATTGCAATATAAAAATTTGTTGTCCCCAACACTATTTAGTTTTCTCCAATATTAAAATGAAACTCACTGCATTTTACTATGTTCTTTCTTTGTGAACATGATCCTTTCACAATATTTATTTTATTTTATAAAAAAAGGAGTCTCTCATACTTTGCATTTAATTGTGTTGCTCATTAGAGATTTATTTAACCCTTTGCTCGAAGTGTGCCAGTTAATGGTACACCTAATTTCACTCGCTTCTCAACCGTTCAATTCAACTATAAATGGAAAATAATAGGTTTAGGATAGGGCTAATAATACTCCTTTTAGAATGTATATGGCAGTCTTATGAAATTTTGTTTCAGAATAGGAATTATTAGAGATAAAGTTTGGGAAAATTCCTTGACTCAGAGATAAGAAATTTTTTAGTTCTGGACATTTAAAAATTTTAGCAAAATAACTCGAAAATTTTGCTCCAATATTCTTGAAGTTTTAATTTATAATTTTCTGTAAGATTCAACAATAATTTTCGAGTGTATGAAGGTAGCTGTATCTAAGGGGGTTCTCATGAGGGGGACGGGGGCCCCCCCCCC
>BGPR01000477.1:426683-446358 GCA_013235015.1 Araneus ventricosus
TCTACACTAGAAAACAAAAGTAATTAATGCCACAGGAGTTTATATCACTGACTCCGGATTCTTAAAAAGAGCAATTAATGCCATTTGATTCGATATCACTGACTTCAAGCTTTACACTCGTTAACAAGAGTATTGGAATGCCAGTGATTTGAACCTGCAGTAATAAGAGTCATTTGTTAGACTAAAAATCGTCCAGTCTGCAATTTCTGGACTTGGTGGAGCCAAGCTACTGTCGGTAATTTGAAGACTTTCATGATGGAGTCAGATGATAAGAAATAACTGAAAACTATAAGCTGAAATAGTGAAACGAAGAATTTTCGAGACTCTCAACAACAGCTGTAAAAATGCATATAGTATCCTAACACATGCAATGCTTTCAAACAGCATATTCAAGCACATTCAGGTTCCATTTAACCATCGCCCTATATTTATCATTTTAACGAATTAAAAATAATGTTGCACGAACCTTGCTTAACAGAGCGCTGATTACAAAATTGCTTAATAATTCCGCTTGCAAGGCTGATGCTTTATTCACGTCTGAACATAAAGGTACGGTCATAAATTATTGAACCCATTTCAAAAAATAATAATATATATATTGTTACAATGGCGGATTTTTTTAAATGAGAGAGCGAATGAAGTTTTTTTCAGACAGGTGGCGTACCATTAAGGCGTTCTAAATTTGTTACAACGAGATATTTCCATACTCAATGGCTACCGATCAGCAGAAGCCGATGCGCGTTTACTGGTTCCCTTTTTTAGTTTTTTCGAGATACTCAATTCGAAAACTATTCAGTTTTCGAAATACAATCGATTTAAGAAATTAAAGAGAGTGAAATTCCCTACAACACGCTATTATTTCTCTTCTAGTTTTAATAATTTCGCAGATAATGGAAGATGTTCAATAATTTACGACCACCGAGACCATTGTAATGGCGAGTCACCTATCTGGAAAAAAAGTTTTGCGCTTTTATTTAAAAAAAGACAGTTGTAACAATATTAGTTTTTTTAATATTAATTTTTGAAATGGGTTCAATAATTTATGAAGAAGGGGAAGATAATAAAGCAAATGAAATAAAGTTTTGAAAGACAGCAGAACAATTTTATGCAAGCCGGCAAATTCGGTTTCAGTTGATAATATACTATAGAGCAGTGGGGTGCAAATCGTGGGTCGCGAGAAAATTTTTATGGGTCGCTAAATTTAAAATAATTAATTGAAAATAAAATATATATATATGGCTTTTCTGCAAAAACCGTTGTTGAGACCCTTCTTGGGGTCGTGACAAAATTTTACGCGAAGCGAGAGGGTTGGAAATGAAAAAGGTTTGTGCACCACTGTTATAGATAATAGAAGTATAACGAGAAAACGAGTGAATAATTTTTAAATTTTATTAGGTATACTGCTAAAGCTACATTGTGATCGAAGTCAATTTATATTCACGTGATAAACGTGAAATTCGTCGCCCGAACTTAATGTTGAAATCCACTATACATCGTATAGAAAAAAAAGTTGGACCTAACAGCACATGGTAAGAAAGCGTATATTTAGTAGCTAAACGGTATATCAAAATAAGTTTGTCATGCAACATGTACATACTGCCATGCCATATCACATGCGTGTCTCAGGAATTGACTTTATACTCAGATTAACAGCAACTAAACATTCGAATATTTCATTTTGCCAAAAGCAGCAAATTTATTACTACACGCATTACAGTACATATTTCATTCATCCCGTCTCTATAAGTCTTTCAATTATATTTATTTACCGTTTCTTATCATTCCATTATGTGCAGGAAAAAATGAACTAGCCTTCTGACAGTTTCAATCGCTCTTCTTAACGTTTATTTATACAATAAATTATCTTTAATTTAGTATTAACATTAAGTGTTATTTAAATTCTAATCTTTCAGATTCTAGATAATGCTATTAAAAGCAACTAGTAACAAAGTGTTTAGAAAAACCGAGAGTTTTGATTTTAATTTTTCAGAATAAAATAAAGGTTTTCGAAAACAAAAAAACCTATTTTAAAATAATTATTTATAAATAACCCTATACATCCCAATATTCACAGAACAAAACAATACGTAAAACAACGTTATTAAGGGAAAATAAAATTTACTCTTGATTTTCTTAGTTCAGATTTTATTTATCCTGCAATGCTAGTTTTCTTTTACTCAGGCGAAATGTATTCATTGAAAATTGAAACACAAACCAGTTTGAGCTTTTCAGTCAATCAATAATTCTAATTTCGTGTACGACATCTTTCCGACGCAACTGAACTAGCACGAATTTCGAAGTCTAGTCACGTTCGGTTTTGTAAACATTCCGAGAAATGTAACTATTACAATTGTATAACATCACAGAAGAATAAATGCTAAGCTTTCATTGAAAGAATAGGGATTTTCTTTCTTTTTTTACGTAAGAAATCAACTTCTTAAACTGTCTAAATAATTTTTACATTTTTTAGTATCAAACAATTTAATATTGAAATGTAAAATTCAATATAAAAAAATTTAATAGTGGAATGTGAAATTCAATATAAAAATATAATATTGAAGTTTACAATTTCAACACTCTTTTTTTTAAATATTGAATTTTAAAATGGAATAGTAATTGTAAAATTCAATGCTAAAAAAATCATATTGAAAAATGTAAAATTAAATATTAAATTTTATATTCAACTTTATATATAAATTCAATATAAAATTTATTATTGAATTTTACTGCAAAATATACATTTGTCTCCAGAAATCTCCTAATATTTTAATAAAATAAATAATAATTATGAATCATTTTTAACGAAGCGAAAAGCTTTTGTAACTAACACTGGAGATATACTTCTATTCTTTATAGTAATCCTTGATTGATACTTAGTACAAAAACATCTTAATTTTCTTAGAAACAAAACACAAAAAATAACATTTATTTATCAACTTTATTTATAATCGCTTGATTAATGAAGTGAAGAGGAATGAAAAAAGCAAACGATTGTCAAAGATACACAGCATACAAATTACCCTGAACTTTCTTTTGCAGATGATAAACAAACAAAATTTGAAAAATGGAATACTCCGCATCATCATTCAAGCTTAAAACAACACTGTTTCACTTTCAAGTTCGGTCTTAAAGATAGAATTTTTTTTTTATTTAGTTTTTTCGTCCCATTTAGTGTCGTACCACAGTTAAAATTTTATGACAACGCACGTGACAGTGTATACGCAGGACGTTGTTCCATTTAAGTGCGCCCCCTTGTTTTAAAAAGCCGATTTAGTGTCTTTACTTTTACATAAAACGAGCCATAAATTATACTTCGCCCACTTAGATGGCAGCCATTTTGGGAAGAGTGATTGTTCAGCGCACATATCCATCCAGGAAGATGCATAAGTCGGCGCGAGCGTGAAGAAAAAAATATACAACGCGCACGCTAAGATGATGAAGTTTATTTATTTAACCAAAGAAGGATTGGAACGAATTTGTTCAAGCATATATATAGCATGCTCAGCATGTTTCTGCTAATACTCTGTATGCATGAAGTGACAAATGCGGTCGTGTCACAAAAGAGTGTTTAAAAAAAACTACGCTGATTTACGAAACTCAGGTTGATATAAGTTTTAAAAAGTTGTGCTGTGGAACTTCCTGCACAATAAGTTTGATAATAAGTTTTAAAAGTTGTGCCTGATTCGAAGCTGAAGGAACCTGAATAAAAATTTGATTTTTCCAAAAATTCGAATAAAGGGGAATTGGGTTTAAAAATGAGAGCAGCCAGAAGAAACAAAATTTTTTAATTAAATATTGCAGAAAAGATTAATATTTTACATTTCACAGTTTTACTAAATAATACATACCCTTTCTAATGCCGTGGGAAGTTTAATTCCCACCAAATACATCAATTTTAAAATGCAGTTTTTAAGGTTGACGTATGTTCTCGCCAACTTTTTCGATGAAACAAAAACCCAGATGTTTCAATTTCTAATCTCAAACCATAAGGAAGCGACTTGACTTGGTAATTAATTATTAGTTAATAAAATTAATTAGCAAAAAATTAATGTCGTCCACTAAGCTGAATGAATTTCTTTCCTTAAATTAATATCAATAAAAAAAATTATTTTATTATACTACTACTACTAGAAAAAAAACTGCCCTTTAAAGGGTTAATATATGAACAGATAAAAATTTTAATAATAAAACAATAATAATTATAATTAAAAATATTAATAATAAAAAAAATATTTCAATAAATAAGTAGGTTTAATAAACCAGTAATATGAATACAAGAATTGTACAATAAAATTTTAAAATAAACAGCACAATTCACATCCAACGTGTTCAAATGTTCTTAAAAAAAGCCAGAAATTTTTGTTGCTTTTTTGATTCCAACACTGTATAGCAGGAAACCAGAAAACTGTCATTCGGTCCTCTGAATGACAGCCGCTAAATAGCTCGAGTACCGAGGCCGGAGTCCTAGTAGCCATCACCGGCCACTGCCCGACCATTCCCGTAGGAGGTACGTACTATCACTAGAGAACGATCCAAATCCCCATGATTATATCCACCACGGAAGCGAGAACCTTCTTACTTATCCGGCGGCTTCTCATCCGTGCACTTGCGGTGTCCCCCGATGGGAGTTATAGAAGGAAAGTCCTCGGGTGAATTAAGGGTTAATTCACCGGAGGGGGCTTAAAAGTTATTCATTCACGATGACTAAGGACGCAAGATACTAACATATTTAACTAACGAGAGCAAAAGCCATTTTTAAAAAATAATTTTTAGTTTTCATTTCGAATTAACCGAAATAAGTCTGAATCATAGATGATGTTTTAACATTATCTATACTTATAAAAGGCAATGTTTGTGTGTGTGCGTGCGATGTCCAGACGAATCTATCGCACTTACAGCCATGAAATTTGGCACACAGGTAGTCGTAATGGTGACTCAATGCCTCTCGAAGCCCGAATTTTAAAATTTATTCTAGAATTTTTTTATTTAAAGTTTTGTGATATTTTGGGTACTGTCTAGACATCAGAAAATATGAATAAGAGTTGGTTTTAGTATAAAAAGGGTGTCTTTAATGGTATTTGTTGGAGTAGGATGGATGCATGTTGGGGTTTAATGGCGCAAAAGCCAAATTTCGTTATGATGCGACAAACAGATGGTAGATGTAGAGACACGCTGTAGCATATAAAATAGTTAAAATTCTAAAACATCTTCAAGTTCCTACGCTTTGAAACAATTGCTTTAAAAGAGGTTAAAAGGAAATACTACACAAGTGAAATGCAAAGTAAAATTGCAGTGCATCAGGAGCAAACGAAACGAGGATAGAAAATGCAAAAATAATGTCATGAATCAATATTTTGTAGGTGAAAAACAAAAAACACATTGAAACAATATATTATCAAAATCAATAAGAGTGAAAAAACAATCATTAATTATACGTCGTTAGATTAAAATATATGTAACGAATATCGTCCCTTTGTTGAAAGGCAAAAAGTAAAGTGGTTGTGGTAGGAAACGAGCATTCATAGAACTCCGGCCTACCAGGCATTTTTGATATCAGGCCTGCCCTTAGGCCAGATTAAGCCTGATAGCTGTAAGTCTACTGTACTTTAAAAGCAATTTATTTAACGAATAATAAAATGGTTAAAAGTGTAACAAATCTTGTTCAAATTATCCCCACAAACTAAGAATCTCTAAGATAATTGTCAAAACATGACAATGCAATAAATTCCATGAAAGGAAGGAAGTCTTACAAACACATTTGCATTTTGGAGGTAAAAATACGACTAAAATAAAAATAACGCTTCAAGCAAGGAGCATTTGCTTTAACTGAAGACTTCTAAAGAAGCCATAATCTATTGCTGAGAGAAATGGCGGTTAAATAAGGAAAAAACAAAGACACACAACAGTTTCAGTGGCTCATTAAACACAATTCTTTATCTTTGCTTATAAATATGTATATCCCTAAAATGAAATCTTAACAACGCAAGTAGCGGAGTACATTGAGAGAGGAAAAAAAAGTTCCACTCTCCTGTATTTACTTCGCTTCACGCAAAATGGAAAAGAACGCAAAAGAAAAATTCAAAAGAACCCTAGGAAATAAATGATATAATTAAAACTCAAAAACTTGAAATGTTTTCCCCAAAAAATGAAAAACTTTATTGTCAGGATTAGCATATCCGATTGTTAATCTAAATCAAAATTTGCATCTAAAGTTACTAAATTATTTAAGATAGCGTGTAGAAAATACACGACATGCAAGAAAAAAAATTTTCAACTGAAGAAACTGGCAATGAATGAATTTTTTATTCGACAGTGAAAGTTTCTGTCTCTAATAAAAAAAATGGACTGGTTTTTTTATGAAACAATTGAAATATTTTTGTTTGCGTAAAAAGGCAACAAATAAACATTATTTTTTGCTGTAATCTTGTAGCTATTTTTCACAAGCAAAAATTTTAAAATGCAAAATATGAACAAAAACTTATCTTGTTTCATGCAAATTAAATTATAAGGAAAAACTTTTTCAACTGTAAAAGAAAACTTAAAAATAGAGACAGTGGCGAATCCAGGATTTGGACATGGAGGGAGAGGGGGGGGGGGGCGGAGGTATAAAAAAATTTTGTATCGTCGTGACGAATGTCAAACCTTATGGGTTATGTAAACCAAAACACTTTAACCTTACAGACTTTACTCACCTGACAATAAGAATCATAAGGAACACTACAATACTTTCGATAAATTAATAAAAATACAATGATATAACTAGCAAAAACATGTTTTTGACCGCGTCAACGTTACAAATACAAGTGGAATGACTACAAAAGTGGGAAAATTTTCGAGCCTGTCAAAAGCCAGGAAGAAATATTGTGACTTTTTTTAAAAGGGAGATTCAGAAACAAAACTGCTGCAGTGACTTTAAATAAAATAAAGAATTCTGGTCTAGCTCTGGGGGGCTGCAGTCCCCTGGATTCGCCACTGAATAGAGATATATTTAAAAATATTTATCACATCATTTAATACTTTTCTTACTAATATAATTTATCCTGCCATTGTAGCTTAAAAGTAACGTTTCTATATAAAAATCCTGGTGATGTAGCACCTCTGAAAATGAAATCGTAGGTCACGTGGCATCTGACAGACACCATCCTCTTCGCTCATTCATAATCGTACATGTTTTAATAATATCATTCATTTTTTATATTCATACGTTCATTTATGTTTTTACTACATCTTGTGTCATTTTTATAAGGGAGGGAGAACGTGCAAACTTTTTTTGAACTACGCTCAGCAACGAAATAAAATTCGTGGCGTCTCTCAGACGCCAGCGACCTCTCTATAGAGTTAAACTTTATTGGCTAGCAATATATTATCTAAAGCAAATATAAGTCATATCGTAAGTTAAAAACATTTATGTATAATTATTAAAAACAATAACCGTTTATCATCTTTTTTAAGTATAACCGAATTCATGTGACGTAGCAGTTATATGAGAAACATAATTGCACATGTCATTTAACATTTAATTGCACATTGTCTCAACCCTTTATTTTCCGACAGTATTTAAAAGTACTGCTTTAATCACGTTTATATCTTCGTAATTGGACCGATTTTTATGACAGTATTCACATGAACAAAGAGGAATGTAGTTCCGACAGCCAGCAGTAGATGGCAGATGAAGACAAAAAATTTTTAAAATTATTAATCAAATTAATTAAATTATTTTATTTTATTAAAATCTTTCCAGTAGTTATTCTGCATTAAAACCTAACTAATGATGCCAAAATAAAAATTTGAAAGTTGCTGATAAATTAATTCGGTAAAAAAAAGGTTAAGTTGTCCTATGCCGTGACGTCCCATTAGGATTGGCGGTTATTGCTGAACTAAATGGTTTTCGGTTGTTCAGTTGTTTTTTTTTTCACCTCCGGCTTAACCTGGCGGTTATAACGGCTCAAAATAACCTGTTTTTGAAAAAACCGGTTTTCGGGGGGGGGGGGTTATAAAAAACAAACGGCGTTTGTAGACAAAATTTTTTTATTATTGTTTTTTTCAGGAAATCAATCCATCGACCAATATTTATCTATTCATAAAGAGTCTTTCAGTAATCCGCCAACCAACAGACGCCTCGAGGAAGCGGTTGTCGTTGGTTGGCCTAAGATGATGAAATTCAAAGTTTCATAGCTTGGTAAATTTTAGTCTAATCGAACATAAAATCGAGTCTATTTTCCGATCCGGTTTTTTTTTATCCGGTTATTGCATTTAAAAAAATAACCAGTTATAATCAGGCAAAAAACATAACCAAAAAAACTGGTTAACCGAAACAAAAAATCCTGTTTCCGGTTAAAACCGGTAGGCTTTTCCCAACCCTATGTCCCATTCTCTACGGCAAGGCGACCCACTGATTCGAAAGTTGGCGAGGAGCACTTCACTTTTGTCGCATCAGCATGAATCGATTCTATTACCAAAGAAATTCACTAGAAATTGAGATTCAAAATTTGTTAGCCACACCAAAGTATATCGTGCACAAATAATAGAATACCAACTGTAAACTAATATTTCTGCATAATTTAATTCGAGGAGAACTAAATTCACTTTTTTACATAATGCATGTACGTGCAAAATTGTCTTCTGAAAATATATTATCTCTATCCATATGAAATAAAATTTATGCATACTGATTAGAGCAGAGGCATACTAAATGATGCGGTTATAAACTATTTTACTGATATTATTTCATAAACGATTCTTATTTATTATCAGTCGGAGACTGATTAATACACAAAATCACAAGTTTATGCAGGTAGTAACGATTGCTTTGCTTCTTGCTCAAATCATTATTTTAAAACAGCTTTTTCTAAGGCGCCTTTAAAAAAAAGCAAATTCATTTTAACTTACATTACTCTTTTGAACAATTCACAAACAGCGATATGCCAAGTCAATCTCAGAGCAAAATTTTAACGATAATTACTTTGAAGTAACATAATATGTCATTCTTTTTATATGTATTTAGGAAAAAAATCCAATTGCGTGCATAAATTCCTAGAACAACAGTTCATACAGATTTCAAGTTGTGAATAATCTGCACTACGTAAGTTCATACATCACCCTATTTAATGCTACATTAGTGTACATAATAGAAAATATTGCCAGAATTGCAACAAAAACATTCCAATATTTGAATCTAAATCAAAACTTGGAAAAATCGGGGAGGGGGGATTAATAAAATTCAGAACAGAAAAAAAGTGAGTTGCATTTTCATCGTTCGCATTATGCATCAATAAAGGAATACTGCAAAAAATCGTAATGGTTGCTTTCTTTTACAAAAACACGCAAGATGAGCAAACAAAACATTAATAGGAGGAATAAACATTAGCTTTATTTCCGACTTTTAATTGTTATTTTTCTTTCAGTTTTAATAAAAAAATTTCAGAAAATTAAAGAAAGATGTTAGGATTATCCGAAATTTCGGATTCGGATTACTGAGGTTCCACTGTATGTGTGAAAGAAAAGATCAAATTATCCTCCATCGGTATTATCACTTTTGGTCTCTAATAAGATTTCTACTAAGTATTCTTGGGGTCAGCAACTTTTTTTTCTGGCTGTAAGGTTCTATTTTATATTCAACAGCAGTAATCCGTATAGAAAGATTTAGAAATATGCTTTAGACAGCGGTTCCCAACCTTTTTGGTTATGCGGACCACCTGCTGCATTAAAAAATATTTTGTTGTCCACCAACTAAATATATAAGTAAAAAATACAAGCACAATCAATACATTCATATATTATATGCACGTATATGTCAGTAGTTAGTAAAGCTTATTGTAAAAGGATTAAAAATATATCAAATAAAGCAGAAAAAAACAAGTGGCGACTCTTGAAGTTTCCTGGACTTCGACTCTTGACTAGCGTTCAGCGGCCCACTAATACGCTATCCGAGGCCCACAAGTGGGCCGCGGCCCATGCGTTGGGAACCGCTGATTTAGACAATAAAATTTATGTAATTTTAAGAGTAAAATCTTACTGAAAAAATCAGAGGGTTTCATTCGAAACTAATGACGGCTTACTCGAAGCAATTTTATTCACAGCATCACATATCACAAAATAAACATCCAACTTTTTAAAAAATGATTCTCCAGTTCCTCTCTAAAACTCATTACCAAGGTGCATATTTCTCGCCAAAAAACTATTAAGTCCTCAAACAATTCACGAGGAAGCATAAAACGTTTCGAGCGAGATTATAATAGTTTCGAAAACAACTCTTTAAACGGTGGCCAGTTGCGCCAAAATGACTCAATTTTCATGCTTTTGTAGCCTGTATGCTCTAGTAACTAAAGGGAATGGAAGAAAGGGCCTGCACAAAGGAATGATACACTTGCAACACGGGCGTCACCTATCGGTGAAATCTAGGAAGCGTACAGTGCTTATTCAGCTGCTCTTTTGTGTGTACCAACAATGAAGTGCGCACGACAAAGCCACGAAAGTTAAACAAGCTCAAGAGGAAGAGGTAGTGGTACTCGTGTCTGCGGGACAGAAAACACAAGTGATGCCATTCGTGAATAGCATTATTGAAATAAAACATGGTAAAAAAGCAATGATGAATTATAATAAAATCTTCTGTTTGCTGCATATGTCTGCAGAATATACAGTTAAAAACGAAGTCACAAAAATAACAGGCAGCTATCGGTGAGAAATTGGAATAAGGTTAAAAAAGTGACATTCCACTACTCGTCATTATACATAAAATATGCAGTGGCGGATTTTGCCAATATGAGGCCAAAGCCGCAAAACTGATTTGAGTACCCCTCCCTCTCTCAAATTCGCCGTTGATGTGCGTAAAATAGGTTTTGAGGCCTACCCTTACCCAATGTCGCAAATTCGCCATCAGTTTGCACTAATGTGTACTTCGAGTGGATTTTGAGGCCCCCTGGATTTTCGAGGCACGAGGCGAGCACCTCTAATGCCTGTGCGGAAAACCGCCACCGAAAATATGATACAGAAAAATAAAGGAGTTGAAAACTAACTTTTATATGTGTTTACACAAAATGATTTTATTTGATCCTGACAGGATAACAAATGGAGAAGTTATAACAAAATAGGAACAATTTATTAAGCAGAAATAAAATAATTTGTATTCCATGCCATATGACAACGATTTACAAAATGTCTTAACTGAAACAATGAATTATGATCCGAGTTGAAGAGCACAAAACATTAAAAATATTTAAAAAACGAGGAAAAATTAAAATTTTAATCCGTAAAAGTATAGTACATTCTAGAATGACAAGGGGAAAACAAACAGTATTAGCATTCAAGCAGAGTTAACAGTTAACGTTTAAAAGCTGAGAACACAATAGATCCGCTTCTTTTAAACGCAGAAGGATGCAAATGACACAAACATTAACGAAAAGCACCTGTTTGTTAAATATCAGCAAACTGTGCAATCAAAAAATTGACGTTCGTTACAGGCACGGAACGATTTTCATTTCAACACAAAATGTAAACAGTGGTATCAGATTTGAAATCCTTGACAGGTGTGATTTCAAGGCAAATATTGCGAGATGAAGAAATTCAAACGAAATAAAAGAAATATAACTACTGAATAACAACACCGCCATGGTTTAACATGAATGTTTATAGCAGTGGTGGCGAATCTATAATCCGCGGGGTCAGATATTGACCCACGAAGACTTTTAAATGACCCGTGCGTTGATTTTTATAAACTTACTTTTTGTATCCTAAAAGAGAGAACAGACAACCGAAAATTTTAAAAAAAAGTATAAATATCTGACGTTGAATTTATATGTTAAAAAAACACTGACGTCGGCTAGCTGATTTACTATCGTAACACTGCACATGTGCTTGTCTCATGACAGTCGATCATAAACTTGGCGCGCATATTCGTTCCATTATAGTAGAACGGGGATGTACCAAGCGTCAATGGACATGGCGTCACCTGGTGCGGTAATTCCTGGTATCATCCCGTTGATATCAATTTTTTGACGTCGATCTTTGCCATTTGCAAAAGTAAGTCAGAAAACGAAAAGGAAGAGTAAATTTTTTAAAAAGGATATTGAAAGTGAACACAATAAAAGGTCAACTATCAAGCTTTCTGTTAACAAATTTTCAGTGTTTCGAAATTATTGGCACCCTCCCCCTTTATCAAGTGACGCCACTGACTGAGTGACCCACAGGCTAGTAATAAAAAGATAATGAATCAAATTTGACTCTGTTGTTTCATGTCCCCCTGGTCCACATACTAGACCAGGTCCATGATACCATGTCGCTCTAACAGTACCACAAGTCCATTTTCCTCCTCACTCCACAGCAGCCTATGACATGAGCAGGAGAAGCAGGACAGGAACAAGGGCAAGAGGAATAAGTCTTTTCTTTGTCGACGAATTTCAAGCTTTTGATATGGCCATTACGAAGTATGGCCAATGCAGACTGTGCGGATCTTGTACCTTCGGACTGTAGAGACAGACCAGGACGATTTCCAGCATACCATTCGTGTGCGGGAGGGACTTTCCAAGTAGAATTTTCTTTAGCCCTGTGGATAGAAGATATTTCGGACGCGAAGAGTTCAAAATTTGACTCTTCTTCTCAAAATGACTTCTTCTCATCATTGCTTTATAGGCTGGCATAAAAAATGGTAAATGCTAATGGTAATTAATGGCAGGGCAAAATGGTAACTTGCATGGTAAATTGTGACATGCGTATGACACTAAAATCATTCAAAACGCTCTACAGGGCAGACCGTTGGATCTAGAGCTACCAAATTTGGCACATAGTTGCTTATTGTGTAGTAGGTGCTTAAAAATGAATTTTTCAAAATTTTAATCAGATTTTTAATTAACCCCTTAACCGTCGCACTCGTCATATTGACGTGCATCGAATTATCGCATTTTTAGGCTTTTAAACAAAAACTTAATCATTAATTATCTTTATAATTTGACACAAAAATTACGTAGAATCCATACGCATGTCAAGTATTCTATGCCTTCTTAGATGAATGAAAACGACAGCCCCTTTCCAAAACAGGAGGGGTCATCTTATTAGACAGCAAAGAAAATGCGACTCTTAAGGGGTTAAATAAATAATCTTCCTCAATAACTTCGGAGCATTATATCGCACAAAAACCATAATTATACATCTTTAAAATTTAAAAAACCAACTTTCAGTCGTAACTTTATTTCCGTGCAATTTTTTTCAACAATTTTAACAAATTTTCCAAAATTAGTCTTATAGACAATTTTGTAAGAATGCTTTTCATTTATATAACCACGTGCAACAAAATAGTAAGATTGTGAATAATTAATGCGAATATTTTAATAGCCTTCGTGCGACTAAGCAAAAAAAAGTTTGATTTTTCAGTTTATTACAAACATATTTCAAAACATTGAATGTTTTTTTTAAACATGATAATGTTTTTAGGTAGGCATTCTATCTGTAAATTGCAGGACGTAAAAATTATTTGTACAGAATGCAACGGCTGATGAAATCAAGTCAGATGATAAGACGACAGTCGAATCAAAACTAAAACATTATCACGATGTTTCGGACAAGAGGTGTGAATCTTTCTTTTTTGAATATAATATAGCAAGTCACACTAAACGAACCTTAAAATTATGTAACCATAATTTGGGAACTGAAGCCAAAAATATTAAATTTACTATAGAATCCGTAAAGAAAGAATTGTCTAAGAAAACTTAAACTATACGACTACTTCCAGAACTATGAACTCAAATGAATAATATTTATATGTAAATAAAAATAAACATAAGGATATAAACTTTTAGGAGGGAACAAAGTATCCAACAGCGGAAATTCTAAGAAATATAAAAAAAAAGTAGAAACCTTTATTTAAGAAGTTGTAATGAAAAATTCTATAAAAAACCATCTACCGATGTATGACGTAAAAAATGTTTTCTAACTCCAATTGATCAAATAGTCATGGCAACACTTAAAAAATATACTATACTGTTGTTCTTTTATATTGTATGAGTTTTAATTTTTCAACCACAGTTTCGGAAATCCATAAAAATGCGTATAAGAAATCAGAAAAAATAAATTAATAAATAATTCTGAACCTAAATTTTAATTAAAATAAATTAATTTAAAAATTAATTTCAATTTCTTTAGTAAAGCCTTTTATAATTCCAACTAAAAATCTAATAAGTAAATCATTTTATTAATTAATTATTAAATGATTAAATATTATTTTTTGAAAAGTCAAACATAACTTAATATATTACCTCAATAATAAATTTTACATTGACTACCAATGATTAAAAAAAAAACTTCTGCTCTTTTTGGAGTAAACAGATGTTTACATTAAAAAGTTTAGCATTACTAATCAAATTATTTTAGTTAATCAGATCCTTGCCAATACCAAACCAGTTTGAGCTCGTATGGACGAATTTAGCCGATCATCATTTGGAATATTTTCGCATTTTTTCTTAAGAATAAAATAATATGAATTTTTAGTATTTATTTGGAATTTTGAACTCTTTTTACTTTCTCGTATACGAAGTATACAAAGAGAAAGTATTGTAATCGTCAAAAAATTCGAACTCGAGATTTTGACGAATCTCCACGTTTTAGACCTTCCTGAGTCCGAAAAACACAATTTTGGAATTATGTCTGTCTGTGTGTGTGTCTGTGTGTGTGTCTGTGAACACGATAACTCGAAAACTATTAGAGATAAAGGGATGAAGTTTGGTATGTAAACTTGAAACATAATTTGTAGGTTTCTATCAACTTTTGGACAAAATCCGTCAACGGGAAGTCTGTCTGTCTGTATGTTCGAGGTCATGCGAACGCTATAACTCAAAAACTTGAAAAGCCAGATGGATAAAATTTGGTACACAGTTTTATCGTCATGAATGTAGGTCCGTATAAAATTTTGGGCCAAATCCGTCAACGGGTTGACTGTCTGTCGGTCTGTATAATCGCATACTTGTTAAGCCTTCGTTTCAAAACCATTTCCACGCGCATGCCTACTTAGCTATCTCTGGTACCAAGCGGGAGGATTACGTCCTTGAGACGGGTTTGTGATTGATATGTTTCATCTCCCGTTTTGCTTTCGCTCGCTCGTATAATAGCGGATCTTCCTGGAGTGTGATGGAAAATAAATATTGCTAAGTTTTAATACATAGGCATCTCTTTTAATATGATTCTTCACTTAAATATTTTACAATCACTATAATCTGCAATGAAAAACCTTATGATATTCGTTGCATTCTGGATTACAGTAGGTTCGATTTTTTTTATCCACGCAAGGGGAGGGGAAATGACAAATTTTATCGATATACGAGAAAGTTTAGGGGAGGCCACTCCCACTGGTTTTTTGATAATTTGTAGCAGAATGTTGGATATTTTCAATAATTTTTTGAACTTCTGAAGGTTGTCGATTAATTTTACATTATACAATGATCCATATTTAATTTATGCCTTTGTGCATTCAAAAGAGAAATATTTTTATAGTTATTTAACATCATTTTTAATCAAGTAAACGTCTGTTGTAGTTTAAACACATCCAATTTTCTAATATGTCATCAGAACAGTTTCAAATGACATTCAATCAATTGCATCCGAATTTTAATTGATAAAGAAAATCCTTTTAATTTATTTTTCAATAAACAAAATTACTTACAAACGTGTCCAATAAAACCTCGGCAGAAATAAATTCACAATATGTAAATATGGAAGAAAAGAATAGCAATGGTAATTCCTTACCTAGAAAGAAAAGAATAATTAGAATACATATAAACAAAAACAAAAATAATAATCAATGAATAAAAATATAAATTTATTAGATTATTTTAAAAACTTTAAAAAAATATTCAGTTGATTATTGACTCGCTAAACATTGAGAATTTAATCCTACAGTGAATTAATGATTCGTTTTGAAAGTGCCAGTAATCGATGTCAAATCAAATTGACATTCTGGAGAAAGCTACGAAGTGTCTGAGTATGCTCAGATAAATTGCCGTCATATTCCAAAGGCAGAGGTTCCCAACATACGGTACGCGTACCCTGGGGGTACGTGAAGGATCAGTTAGGGGTACGCGAAAGAGATCTTGGTAATGGCGGAAAACGCAAAATTGTAAAATTATTCTAGAATTTCATTTTCTCAAGTTCGTATGAAAAATAAAAGCGAAAATTGTTCGAGTCCGAAAGAAAAAAGGAGTAAATTAATTTCTAGTAATCGAGTAATTAATTGTGTTAGCTCTCATCATAAGTTAATGCAAAATTATTTTAATGGTGTTTCCTTTTTTTTTTTTTTTTGATGTTTAACTAAAACTATTTTTAAGGATATGGAATAAAACGTAAAGTCACAAAAATCAATCCTACAAATTTTATTAAGTCCATTAGAGTTGTTTGATTCTTAAGCCTTTGGAATTATTAATAAAAATTTTAACCAATATTTTTTTCTGCCGAGGAATGGCTGGGGGGGGATGATGCAATAATAGGGGGTACTCAAAAATAAAAAAGACTAATCAAGGGGTACGCGAGTGGGAAAAGGCTGGGGACTGCTGTCCTAAAGCATTCAGACTTATATGTTTGAATATAAGTTTCAAGCATCAAAAATCGACATTCTACACAATAAAACACTTTATTTAAAATGAAAATCCTTTATTTTCATTTAAGCTTTAAATTTCATTATTTTATGCCTATCTATGGCCGCCTCGAAGAAGCGCCGTGCGTTGATTGACGGACCTTCCTCGAGGCAGCCATCGAAATCGTCTAAAACAGTGCTATTCAAAGCTTCGCAACTCGGTCAGTTTTAGTGGCAGAAGAGTGGAACTTCTTTGTTTAAGATGTTAGTGTGTCAAGAATATTTTTCTAAATATGGCTAATAGGTCCAGAGGACTGTATAAAAATTTAGTCTTCGTAATTTTTTCAACAGCACATTTAATGATTCAAGCAACATAAAATTTAATTATTTACGTCATTTAAAGCATTTTTTCAATTGGATGTATATGTCCGTCTCTAAAAGTTTAGAAATGAGCTATTGGATCATAATTAGAACGGACACTTTGTATATTGAAAGAGTTTTAAAATACAGTAAAATATTAAAGAAAACGAAGATTAATTTCGAATTCCTTATATTACTACGAAAAGGAATCAGAGGAAAAACAAAAACAAAAAAATCAAAATGAAGACAATTTGACTTCAAAATCTGGCTGATTGGCGATATATATTCCAGTTGAAAATTGTTTAGGATTGTAGGAGTATATCTTGTTAAGAACCTGTAACGTCACTTCTCTGCAGTGTTAATCTCATGGTTCGAAATAGACCTTTACAGGGACTCGTACTGGATGCCAGCCAATACCCACCCCGACCTTGAGGACAAAATGAAGGTTCTTGAATATGCAAGAATTTTCACGATATCTCTATTAGTAACTGAGACATCGAGATTCACGTAGAAAATTCGACGTGACGTCACGCCCTATAAATACCGCAGAAGCCCAACTAGCGGATGAATCGCTTCGGAGTCTTGTTCGCTTTGCGAGTTGGTCAGCCGCTAGACGTTGAACGCTATTGTTCGTGGTATTACTGTTATTATAAGTGATCTGCTGTTTGCTTGGGTTGCCAATTTGTGTAAGTGCTGTGTTTCTTCTTTTCCTGAATATTAGTGAATAAAGAGTCATTCTCCATTATCCTCCTGGTTGAACTATTTTCATCGTACACACACACCGGAGGATTTACGTAACAATATGAACATGTCAGACGAGGCGAAAAAGAAACAGTGGAATGCGATCGGTTTGGTCATGGAAGTGAAATGTAATTGTCCTATAAACAGGAGGCTGGGCATTAACCGATTTTACGAGAGCTTGGAGTGGAAATTGCGAATCAGGAAGAGACGGCAAAGATCAGGGGGTAAAGAGGAACGATCCATTGACGACGGGACACGAAAAGCTGGGTGAAACACTTCTGTAGAGAAAAACTCGATTAATTTGCCATTAAATGCATTGATAGTGTATAAAGTGTAGATATTAAATTTCTTTGACCAAGAAAAAAATAGCTATTGAGTTTTACTAGGCGTGTCGTAGACAGCCAATTAGGGAAAGAGTGGAAGTTAGATCATCAGCAAGACGAAGAACTTAACTTCTACCCTGCCAATTTTTTTTCATGCAGATGATTTCTTCAAACCTTTCAAAACCAAGCACGTTCACACATTTATCTAAGGAAACAGAAAAATATTCAACAGCTTTGATTTAAAAGCAAAAACGGATAAATCCGTTTGCACGGCGTCTTGACTGATGAACCGTAAGGGAACTAACTACCTTACAAAATTACACAGTCATAAATTTCGCAAGCCCTCCCTCCCCTAAACAAATAAAGGAGGGCCCTTTTGTTTCTCTGCTCCGGATTCGCTTCATTAAGTAATTAAAACCTCAATCGATATTCAGGGATTACACCAGAATCGATACGTCTTCCTTTAACGAATCGATAGTGGGGTTAAAACAACCAAAAACTCTAATAGCATTCGCTGGGTGCTATTCCACCGGAAAGAACTTTACGAGCAGCGAAACACCTTTATGTTCAACATTAAAAACATGGCCAAGAACACTGGTTTTCTTGTAAACATGCGATACTGAGTCATTCATGCGATTTACCGAAACTGTTCCTTTTTTTCCCTCCTGCTAACGAATTCAGTAGCCTGGAAAGATAGATACCATGGCTGCGTAAATCGTTTATTTCATGGAAGATAAGCCGCCATTAAAAAAATAGAGGAGGACTTATCAATCGGCGGGGTAATGTTGGGAAGGTTATAAAAGATACAGCTCTGGTGAATGTCAATTTTTTGTAAAATGGCTTCTTTCGGTGACATAGCAATAAATTATTACTAAAATAAACATTTGCTATCAGTTCCAATATTAAGTGGCTATAAACTATTTTTTTTTTAATTTCGAAATAATACAGTATCACAAAATTTTGATAAACACGAATAAGTTGTTTTGTACGACGAATTGATTATATACGTACCATATTTTAATTTCATTACTGATTTTTTTTCCCATTGTAAATGTAATCCAGACTAATAAACTCTGACGCCAAAAACTTTGCTAATTAGATGTAATTATTGTATTGAACTTTAGAATTTCCACTTTTTAATTAATATTAGTCACTTCTTTTATGTATGTAAATAATACTTGGTAATTCTCTTAAACAAATGATAAATCAATTTTTTTTTATCTAACAGAAGGAACCCGGAACTTAGCATGCTTCTCTGTTTTACCAAGAATATTCTCAATTTGCTGCAATAATAATTAATAATCTTATAAAATTAACCCTTAAAAAAGCCCGATTTTTTTAAAAATAGATTTTAAAGTGTTTTTTGAATTTCATTTCTTGAATGAAACAAAGGGAAATAATTTTAAAAATCCTATTTCATTTTAAGTATGGTTTATGGCTAGACAACACTTTCTTATCAACTGACAACACTTGGCTTCATATCAGAAAAAAAATTCCTTGATAAAATTCTATAATGTCAAACACAGATGAATTTTAATAAATAATAATACGGATAAGGAATTTCCTTCAACATTGTAGAATAAAATATGGCATTCTCAAGCGTAAAACAAAGCTAAAAAGATGCAGCCTCAATTGAACAACATCAATTTATTTATATATATATATATATATATATATATATATATATATATATATATAT
>BGPR01000477.1:452353-493382 GCA_013235015.1 Araneus ventricosus
AAATATATTCAAAACGAAAAACATCAATCAAAACAACAACTAACGACGCTCCACAGACGAAACCCAAACTGATTAGCATAGAAGGATTCATATAACAACATTCGCCTACGCATCGTTGCCAATGTAACAACAGTCGGAAATCATTTTTCAAACGTTTATTTAGCTCATCACAGTTTTTCATAACGCCTGCTACGAAAGCGCAGAGAATAAAAGCAAACGAACTGTAAAGAAATGAAATGAGGGAAAGGTCAATGTGTCAAAACCATCAGGAGGGTTGGGTACAGCAACTTCAAGAGCTGTAGAAGAAAGCAAATATAAATAACAAAGCTTTTTTTTTACTGAAATAGATTGGCTGTAATTTAAGACGCGATGAAGTTTCTTAATCTTCTCTACTTAGAATGCAGCTTAATTGTCAGCTTAGGAGGCTGATTTGAATTTTAATAGAAAATTAATTGGCCGATCTTAAGGTAAGTAATGAGGCTGCGACCAAAAAGCGCTGGTCTTCAACCAGGACTTGGAAATGATGTTACAAATGGTATCACAATGGAAGCCACACCAAGGACTACTTATCAATAATGTACAAATAAGTCTTTTCTTTTTCAAACTCTCGTATACGAAACATACAAAAAGAGAGTATTGAAATCCCCAAAAATTACGAGGTTTGGGCGAGTTTTCTCGTTTTAAAACTGCCCGAGTCTGAAAAAGCCTTTTTCGGAATTATATCTGTCTGTGTGCGAACAAGAAAAATCAAAAAAGGAAAAAGCTAAACGAATGAAATTTGGTATATGTTATTTACGTCAAAATTGTAGATACAAGGGATTGTTTCGAATATCTTCCGAAAGTGGATGAATTTTCCTTGAACTTCGACCATGAAAAGAAAAGCCTTGAATTCGTCTTCTTTACTGTGCGCCTTGCGTTTAATCAAATTGTACGAAACGAAAAACAGGCCGTACTGTGTACGTATGCGTAGGTTAGTTTAGTTTAGTTAAATTAACGTTGGAGCAACATGAAGGCCATTTTGGGAAGGGCCTCGTAATTTTGAACCGCGGTCAGAACACGAGGGCGACACGCGAGCTGGCACCCCTTCTCCAAACTTCCGCGCCACACCAGCGGGAAGACGTTTGGCCCACTACTTCCGATTTAACGTGCAACAGACCCCCCACACACAGCAGATCTTCTGTGGAATCGTGTTTCGAACCTGGAACCCCGACACCTTACAACAAGGCCACCGAGGCCCCTGTAAGTACGCGAGAAAGTAGGAGGTAGTCTGGCGTTTAATATTTCTTGTACTTGTAAGAACTTCACCATCCAAAATATCATAAATTTTTTTAATAAAAGGTAGCGCAGATACATGAATTCGGGCCACCTCAAAGGAAGTCAGAAAAGGAAGCAGACAGAATGAACATTAAGTGGGATATTAAACTAAAAGTGCAGTAAACTAAACGCAAAACTCATACGCAATTTACACTTAAGTCAATTCATGCGCGCGTGATACATGTAAAACGTGCCGGGTCAATTTAATTCTGGAATCCTTTTCTCTCCTTGAAGGATGATAGAGTATGGTATGAAAGCACGGCATAAGACGAACAGCAGTTAGATGATACGTGCAATCACGTAAATTAACTGCCTTAAAAATTACTTTAAAAGACTCACCCCCTCTTGTCTTAGCATTCGGGGACATTGAAGAACGACCTTTGATACTGAGAATATTGAGGTCGGAGTGCTAACGTCCCGGTCACTCCCTAAGGAGGTACGTATCGCCATCGGTGAGGGGTAACTCAGCACCCATCATTACTGTACCCACGCGCAGGAGCGGGAAGCCGTTTATTTATCCGACGACTTCTCATCCGCGAACTCGTGGTGACCCCTGGCGGGATTCCTTAAGAATAAGCTTATCAATCCGTTTAGATGCGTGTTTAGAAGAATTAGTTTATAATTCATTTTATTGGAAATTATTTAGTACATATATTTAAGTGAATTTCGCAATCTATTCCAAAAAAAAAGTAATTGCATTCTACATCTTGCATTTAAAAGCCAATTTGTAAGATCATATACCGATAAAACCCTCTAGAAAAGAACACTATGAATGGAACCTTTATTCCACAAAATTCCAACTGAATGCGGCATCACCAAATCCTCCTAAACATGGGAAATTGGATTGGGGTAAAATAATCACTTTAAACGGATAGTTGTTCCATCTCTTCTCTGGTTAATGGGTGATCCATTTAGCAATGAGAGGGAAACTGATGCAGCTACGCATCTCTTTTTTAACATTTTTTTCTTCCACCTCCCTTTTTAGTTCGCGTCAGGATACGTTTCCGCTGTTATCTATTGAGTGTAATAGTCGCAGTCGGAGAATGTAGTAGGGGAATGAAGAGGGGACAATTATGGGGTTTGTAACCCGTTCCGCAGCAGACGGAGTGATGAATGGTTTCACGCATTTGACAGCCGCAGTCACACGTTTTATAATGAGAGTTTTATCTTTCGCCATTCAGCGTGGTTAGTGAAAGGGATGCCGAAAAGAGGCCCTCACAGGAGAAATAATATAGAGCTGTGGAGCAGAGAAATTAGAAGTCAACCAAGTCGGAAGTTTACCTCGATGAAAAAAGGTTCCAAGGCTGAGTGAGATAGACATTTGTATGCTATAGTGTGTGTTACAGGGTTTACTCTTTTTCATTTGACCCTTTATTAGTTGAAAAAAAATGCGACCCTTTATTAGCGTTTAAATTACAGGATGATGAAATCTCAAAACCTTTTTATACAACCGTGGCTGTTATATCAAAATGTCGTAAGTCAAAAACCACTTGCAACCAAATATACGAAATTTAGATACAAAACTAGAGTTTAATAGTTATTATAATGAATTAAATCAACCAATTATATACATCCCATTTAATAATTCTAATAACGCTTAGCTTCATTAAAGCTACACATGCTATAGCAGCCTTTACATTTATGTATTTAGGACATTCGCTGACCCTCGACGTCAACTTTAACGTGCACTAGGTCCACATAAACGACGGACATTTAGCGGCATCGGATTTCGAACCTGGACCCTCCGGTCCCAAAGCCCAGACCTTACCACCAAGCTACCGTGACACTCCTTCTACTACCTCCGACCCTGAGCACCTAGGTAGCATCTGGAGTAAAAATGTGGGTACTTACGTATTAACGCCACCGAGGCTACAGATTGGCGGTAATGCGCCAATAAAGAGCAATCTTGTTTACAAAAACCACCAAACTGGCGGCACTTAAAAACCGCCAAATTGGCGTTAATACGTAAGTACAAAAACCGCCAAACTGGCGGCACTTAAAAACCGACAAATCTGTAGCTGCGGTGGCGTTGGCGGCACTTAAAAACCGCCAAATTGGCGTTAATACGTAAGTACAAAAACCGCCAAATTTGGCGGCACTTAAAATCCGCCAAATCTGTAGTTTCGGTGGCGTTAATACGTAAGTACCAAAATATGACTTAGTTCCAATATATATGGTGAGTTGCCTTTCTGGAGGGCTTTCAGAAGGAATTGATCCATATTTGACCTTCGCTAGGAGGAAAACTTGGAAAACGTCCGACAGACAAACAGACGCAAAATCGCAGCGAGTGATTTGTTACTAATGCGCACATCAGTCTACCAGTTTTTGAATTAAGTTAGCTAAGAGCACAGTCAGAGGTATAGAACCGATAACCTTCTTCTTCCAATTCATGTGCTTCAGTCATGCTATGTCTTAAACCAACAAGCAAAAGGTGGTCAGGGCAATCTATAAAGCAGTATTTTGAAAGGCACAGATTAGAAAGGAAATATATCAGAAAGGAAAAGATTAGTTTAATATTTCTGGTGGTTGCTTAGTAATGGAGACCTTGACAGAGGTTTTTCCAAGATAATGAAGCGATATTTAATAAGCAGGTACGATAAACGAAAACACAATTAAATGCAATCTATTTATTAAGGCTTATATGAATAAGCTATTAAATAAAGCCCATTTTTCAGTTTGTTCGGATAAAAAAGCAGTTACGCATTCGAAAAAAGTCACGCGGAAAATAAAAAACACAATTCCAGCGATTGATTTTGTTTAGTCCACAATTTATGCCGAGGCACATAACTTTCTCGTTTCCTCGCATATTTTATTCAAGAAATCGAACCTTAACAGGAATCTCAAATCGCACGCTGCAGCATATGGAACAATTTCCCACTCACTATCTGCAATAATCTTTTAACTGATAGGTAGAAAAGACCTATTGTTCGATAACGGCAGGCGGAGAACGTTCAGTGCAGGTGAATCTTTTCGAACATGGAAATTGAATGCCTAAAAACAGCTGGCAAAGACACGCCATTCTCTTCGGTTCACTTGGCCTGCTCTATTGCTTTATTTATCTTTCGCTTTCACATTGCTATTTACGTGAAAGGGATTTTCTTCCCACATTTGGGGCCATTTCCGAAAGGTCGTGACATTCTCGAACTGATTTCGAATGGTTTCGATATGGATCGGTCTGTCATTTATTTGACAAGGCGGAAAGAGATACTCGAGACAAGAACGGAACAAAGATCTCGAATTCTTAAACCGAGAAAGGCCATTTATGTTCAATAGTTATGACATGGGATCAACTACATTAAGTTTAAATAAGGGGATGCCAGAAGTAATGTCTGATTTTACAAGCGTTTTGCATTTCCAAAAAATTTATTAAACTTTTTTTAAAATAAGCGAAATTTTGTGAATTTTATATCTATCCGACGTGTTTTTAAGAGCTAAGTATTTTTTCTTTACTCTTTCATTTCGGGATTTTTCGGGTCACAAGAGGCTAAATTTTTAGGCACTTTGTCAAGCCCCTTACAGAAAAAAAACCCGACTTCTTTCCAACGCTTGATGTGTGTGACTCTTGATAAAGTGAAGGGCCGGATTCCACCATTTTGAATTTTTTGTTTTTATTATATCTAAAAGGCTACTCTGGCTTTTGAGACTTCCATTTATGAACAATCCTTTTTGAGTTATAAAACCGACGAAAACAAATTCTTTTACAGAAACTTTTAACATAGACGGAAGCTTAAAAACTAACATGTTCGAGGATATGAATGCTATAGCACTCATTTTCATTGTGAGGCAAAATGAATGCCATAGCTTTCGAATTTTTAAGCCACGCTATAATGCATCTAATTTTATAAATCCTTAATTTTTTGTAAATTATAATGTCCTTTAAAGTTAAAGCTAATAGGCTCAATGAGTATTTTCATACTGTTTAGTTTTTTCTTTGTGTATTTAAAAATTTCCATTGGCTTTTGCGTAAATTATAAATGTAAGTCTGGCATGTGAAACATTCTAAGCCCGTTCTTTTATATAACAGGAGTAGAATCTAGACATTCTTTATAGACCGAGCGAAACGAAGTCCTGCTTTAACTCAACCGTTCGACATTTCGTCTGTTTATCTGTAAATTTGTTTGTTACGCAGTCACGACCCCAAATATATTGTTCGATTTTTTTCGAATTAGGCATGAATACTCCTTGAAGTTGTTAAAAATAACACATGTTTAAGGAATTTTATTTTTAGATTCTATTTCAAGATAGTGACCGTTTTAATGATTTCAACGTTTGAAGAGTCTGGTTCCATTAAAAAATTTAAGTCATTTTTGGTAATGGCAGGGCATTTCATAGTAATTTTTTAATTCTGGTAGAAACAAAGACTTACGTAAATAATTCATATTCGAAAAAAATGGCTAAACATTTAAAGATTTGCAATGAAACGAAGATCATTTTATTTATTTATTCTGACGCGAGGTCTACTGTTCATATAACTACTAGTTTATTATGGTTATTATTATTATATTGGTTCGTATTTAAGACAAATGAGTGACAATTCTATTAGCAGATTTAAATTCATTTATTCACAACAAATATACATTTTGGATATCAAAGAGCAAATGCGTAACAACTCGTTTAAGGTTCTAAAAATATCTAAATTCAGAGAAATAAATTCGGAACGCAAAATATGTGAAAATCGACCCGTACTCTTTTCCAAGAATTTTCTTGACAAGCATACAAATTTGAATGTCACATTCCGCAATTTCCCGTCACGAATCCAGATTCAAACGTCAGATAAAAATTCTGGCAACGAATACGGAAAAATTCCCTTTCTATATCTCCATAGCAATTCATGAAAGGGAAACATTGTTAAATACTTAAATATCGGGAATCTACATTTTAAATAGACATATATCCTGATAAAACACTCATTAAATAAAGAAATAAATTTCAGAAATAAGTAGACATTACTGAAACAAAAATAAATGTACGTAATTGTAGTATTTCTAATCTGAATATAATTTTCTGCTAGATATTAGGGAGGAAAAGTCTCGAAAACTGCATGCAGTCACGTTTCGAAGTAAAAGCACATTATTTTTTGCTTTTTCGCACACGAAGTATTCAAACAGAGTTTTGTAGTCGTCATCAAGATTTTGGTGAATCTCGACGTTTAGACCTCCCAGTTTAGTTTAGTTATATTAACGTCCCCGTTTTGAGGCAACACGAGGGCTATATTGCGACAAACCTCGCCAATTTGAACCGCGGTCAGGTGACAAAGATGACACCTGAGCTGGCACCCTCTCTCCAAGCTTTCGCGCAACATTAGCGGGAGGACGTTTGGCCCTCCTACGCATCACTTAACGTACAACAGGCCCACATACACTCTGGATCTTCAATGGAATCGGGTTTCGAAGCCGGAACCCTTCGGCCGCGGAGCCGAAACCTTACCACTAGACAACCGCAGCCCTTTAGACTTTCCAGAGTCAGAAACAATCATTTCTGTCTGAAAATGCGATAACTCGAAAGGACCAAAGGAACATCCCCCCGCCCTGCCTAAGCATCCGGGTAAACAACTGGAAAACAGGCAGCCGCAACAGATAGTCAGGCACTGTGGTCCCCGCATAATAGTCCCCATTACGAGCGGCACATGCAACAACCCCCCGTTTTACCGGGGTACGACCTGTCATCGGAAGTGGGCCCGAAGAGCCACGACACCATCGTGCCATCGGGTTGAAGAGAGCCTGCTTACTTGTACGGCAGCTTCTCATCCGCGAACTCGCGGTAGTCCCCCCGATGACACGGTAACTCGAAAGTGAGAAGAGCTGGACAAACGAAAATTCTCCAACAGAAAGACTGTCTGTCGGCCAGTGTGTATGTAAATGATATCACTCAAGATCGCAACGAGTTAGATGGGTGACATTCAGCATATGGTTTTCGTATCTAAATTGAAGATCTATGCCAAATTCTGGACCAAGTCTGTCAGACGGTTGAACCTTTGTCTATTTGTTTGTATGTGAGCAAAATACTTAACAAGCCAGACGGATGAATTTTAGTATGCCACCAAACTAAACAACTTCATTAAAGTTTCGACCCGAATTGGCCAAATGGAAGCGATACTGTTCCAAAATGCATACTCACTATACAATGAAGCTAAATACAAAATGCGCCAGACTGTGGAAAGTCGAGGGTGATGCAATCCTGCTGAATACTGTCTTGCGCTTCTTTGTAATCGGGTTCAAATTCAAGGCTCCTGTACGCCAGAGATCTTATGCAAATTGAATGGGGCTCGATGTGTTTTGCAATTGGACTCGTTTTATTAGCTGCATTTGTAACCACTTGCAAGATCGTATATATATGTGTGTGCCTTACTTTTACTTTCTGGGTTTGTACGACATCAGATAGGCGATTGATATGCTTATAAATAAAATGTTTTTTATCCATCCTTGGACTGTCTACCGGCTCTGAACTGCTCAAATAGCTATAGCTTCTGCTTTTCATAATTTCAAATCCGACTTATCGGAATGAAATATATCAGAGGGGAGAACATACTTGCTTTGTACACTCTTATTTGCGTTAAGCATTTTAAGTACATTCTTTAAAAAAAAGAGTTATAAAAAGACCAGTTGATAGAAAACAATATTTAAAATATGCAACACAATACACGTTAGTTTTGGAAGTGTCCATTAGTCATATGTATTCATTTACTATCAGACACACTTCTGGAAAAAAATACACAAATTTAGAAAAAGGGATTATTCTTCATTTTTTATAATGGTAGACAGGAGATAACTCGCAGAGACATATTTAACTTTTGTAGTCATCACTCAGTCAGGGATGTCATTTCGCTCAATGGTGAATTTTTAATTATGACATTGATATGCATAACATGGTAATCATTTTCATTTCCAAATTAACTCTTCGTTCGTTGCTATCATTTTCATTCTTAAATGGTCGCTATGTATCTCGCGGAAATGAAGTATATTACATAATATGTATGGCAACTTGGCCACAGTAATCCCTAGAAAGGGAAAAACAAAGCTGACATCAAGGGGTTTTTTTTTAGATTGTAACTGAGCCTATTCCGAGGAGAGTGTAGAATATGAACCGGCTCTTAGCCTTGTGTAATCATTTCCTTTTATATATCAGTATAGTGTATGTCGTGTGATGTTCGTGATCATCAATGCATTTATGGCGGGTTCGTGATTGTCAAATAAATAATTGGAAAAATGCATTGATTTGAATACAATAAAGCGAACACACAAAATGAAAAGGACATTGGGCCTTTAGCGCCAAAATGCTCATTCGGTATTGATCATTTTTCTTTATGACTACAATAATTAGTCTTAATGAGAATGTAAATAATTATTTTGCAGTAAGAAAAATTCAAACTGAAATGTGTTTATAACAGGTAATAGATGCAGACTGCATGGATAGCTATTGGATAACCTAGAATTTGCTTCAACCTATTTCAATTTCAATTATTTTCACTTCCCTGTGAAATGTTACTACAATAATATATTCATCAACCTCAGCAGTAAAAGCTTTCATTCAGCCAATTTAAGGCAAGAAAACCTTAAGAAACTCTCGGTCAATCTTCTGAAAGGGCCAAATTCCACTCGATAGGAAAAGAACGCGTGGCTAAAAGTGCAAAGAAGAAAAACGGGAAGATAAACAGAACTTTCCTCCACCAGGGACGCACCTTTTTGAGCCCAGACAACTCGGGACAAGCAGCACGTGAGGTCCCAGGGGTGGCCCACGTCTCCGAGTGTAGGCCAGACAAGGGGCGGAAGAAAATAGAAATTCCGCGAGAGGCCCTCATAGATCTGCTTGCATTTTCAGCGAAGAAACAAAGAAATGTGTTCACAAATGTTGCAATGATTTTTTGTTTACTAGAAATATTCCCTTCATGAGTTCAGTGGCGAATGGCAGAGAGTTCATGGAATGTTCATTAGACAACAGGATAATGAAAAATTATTTAGATTATAAGTGAGGACAAGTAAGAAATCGTGAAATTTAAAAAAAAAATTGCAATTTTAAATTATTTTGAGCTTTGAAACTGCCTGATTTATAAACAAACAAATTAATTTAGAATTATTTATCAAATTTTTATTTTATTTAATAACAATGTCGCTCACGATACGTTCATTTTTTAATTATCTTCGAAACAGACCAATAGCAGGTGTTCTTTTCTAAGTGACATACGTTGGGCTTCAACCAATTTGGCCTCAAGATCTCCATTAATTTTCCGCAAAACTTACTATGGACACAATTGCTTCTTGAATTCTTCTATTATTTTAAGAATTATGGGACTGAATATTGTTTCAGATTACACCAGTGATGAGGAGAGACGGAGTACACAGTGCCAAATACCCACAATCTCCGAAATCTAATAATCAATGCTAATTTAGGGTATAATGAGATTGACTTAACATGATTAATTTAGTTACCATAGGGAGTGAAATAAAAGGTTCATTACTGATCATTATTGAAGGTATCTTGCCTACGTTGAAAACCCCATTTTCGACCGAAAATCACAATTTTTTTAATGTCTTATCTGAAAGCCTATTCTTTTAAGTTTTCAAAACAGTTTTTATTTTACATGTCTGATGATCAGAAGTGAAATTAGAGATATTTTAGAAGAACTTAACAACTGAAAATGGAATAATATACAATGCGAAAAAGAAGCATTTTTCATTGTTTTTACTTAAAGTTTTTAAGTTTTATTGTTTATTTTTGTTTTCTACTGTTCTCCATATAACAAATACTATTTTTGAAGATTTTAATTTTGAATAATTGTAATATCTTGATTTTTCATTAATGATGTAATTTTAATAATAAATGTAAAAAAAGCACACATTTTATTTATAACCAATATTAATCACTAAAAGTATCTCCAGATCAGTTAGCATGCATAAGAAAGTTAGTTGAGCGAAAAAAAATATTCAAATCTGCCGACAACGGCTTAATGGTAGATAACGATAATGACTCATGAGCTCAAGAAAACGACTTAGAAAAAATTTCCAGCACTGAAATTTCAAAAAATGAACTAAGATGGCAAAACGGAAAGACTAGTCTACAAAACTGGGGAGTATTGAAGAAAAAATATTTTTTCTTCTCATAGTAAATTAAAAATATAAACTTAAACTCTCGAAATGTGATTTCTAACAAAATTTTCATTTTTCAAACACGATAACTAACATTCAATTTAAAACATCAGCCTCAAATTTGGCATACATATTATTTATGATTCTGTCTAGGTAACGAACCAAAAGTTAAGTGCAAAGATGTTACATTGAAAAGTTATGTTGCTTTTGAGGTTTGAAAAAAAAGGCCAAAATTCTGAAAAACTTCATGATTTCACACTTAAACTCTTATAATTTACATTTTTTTTGAGACATTGAAAAACTTTTGCTTCAGGACCTAGCCAACAGTTGAAAGATTATATGTACTAAAGCATTTTTCATTCTGGTCATTTGTTTTTGAACGAGAATGTTTGAAAAAAGGTCAAATTTAGTGCAAAAAATTCTAAGTTTTTTCAAATATTTTAAAAAATATTTAATTAATATAACTTTTTTTTGTGATTTATTAAGTTTCAACATAAATGCCACATAAAAATACAAAAATAATGCTTCAAATTTCATTATTTAAAAAAAAAGTCTCCGAACGCAGTCGGATACCTTTATTAATGACATGATTAATTTAGTTACCATAGGGAGTGAAATAAAAGGTTTATTATTGATCATTATTATTATTATTAATATGCTTCATGCACTCTGTCATCTCGCTTTCGTTCATGCATCCTTTCATACCCAAAAGTATCGTTTCAGATCTTGCTAAATGATTTCAGAACTATCTATGTTGACGATATGCGTGTGGTGGGGAGAACGTATATCTTATTCTTTTCCGATTTACAACTATGCAATGACGTAGAATTTCAGAAAAGTATAATGAATCAAGATCTCAATTCAAATGCAAGACAATCGGCGATCAGAAGATTGCGAGTTAGATTTTAAACCTAGATTTTGCCCTTAAATTGACAAATGGTGAAAACATAGCAGATGGTTTCTTTAGAATAGATTTTGCATTTGAGAAATAAAGCCAAATAAGGATTATAGAAGCCATGAAAGGTTCCACTGAATAATAGAAACTAAACTAATCTTAATGTTATAATATGCTGTCGTTTTGTAGTAAATAAGGTGGGTAAAGATTGCTTTATTGACTCATGAATCTCACGTTATAAATAATTTCTAAAATGAATCAAAATATAGAAAAGATAATGATATGAAGTGTTGCAGAAATTTCAGGTATTTATTTAAAGAAATTGCATAATGGCAGTCACATGACTAAGACTACGGCTCCGTTTTTATACTTATGATCTGTGTTAACTACTGTATTTTGATACCACTGTAAGTTTGATTTACAAACTGTAATATTTTTTCTTACGATTTTCAAAAAAATAATAATACTTCCAATGTTTAAATTTAGAAGTTTAAAATTTGATTTCAAAATTACTCTGCTAAAGAATAGGAAGGAAACTTTAATAAATACCTTGTAAGGTTTACAAATTCAGTCACTATAACGTTACAAATGAACAAAAAATAAAATGAAATTTACTGCTAAATGACAATGCAATCAAAATTAAAAGCATTTAGAAAGTTAAAACTTTATTACGAATTACCAAATTTTTGGGTAGTCAATACGAATTCTAAAAATACAAATCAAATATATCTGAAATATCAAATCAATCAAATCGATTATACAAAACAATTGTATTGATTTCTATATGAACAGCTATAAACGCGAATCTATTGCAATAGGAGATGAACATGATAAAGAAAATTAAATATATTCAGAATGTTAAAATTATACTATGAATTACGAAATATTTGGCATCAATACGAATCCTAAAAATACAAATCAATGATATCTAAAATAACAAATCACTCAAATCTATTATACAAAACAATTATCTTGATTTCTATATGAACTGCTATAACTCGAATCTAATGAAATAGGAGAGGAACAACACATCATCATACGTATTTCCACAATAAGAAACACAAATAATCTCTCGTCTTTACTATATCGAAATCCATTAACTGCACAGACGGAACTAAGTGGTTTCGGCCGTCGACGCAAACGGATATACATGTTATCCGAACAATCTTAATCAACACTTCTCGAAAGCTCTTAAAATAAAAGCAGTCCCCATCTGGCACTTTAATATTGAACTCGTTAAATTATGCGAGGGGTATTAGGAAGCACTTAACAGGGATTTATACTTCCTAATGATAAAATTAGGCACTAAGCTCATTTTCCCGAAATCTGTAATCAACTTCTTTTTCCCTAAAATTTGGGGAATTCTCATTAGAAATGCTGAAAAATGTGCGCTTCTCCGGATGTACTGTCTGAGTGAGGTGCATTCTATAATTTGGGATTAGAGAGAAGATGTGGGAAAAAAATCATAATTCCGCGTTTTGACACATTGCTTTAATTACAGGTAAATGTTCTCAGCCTACTTCATAAGTTTTGGGCTCCAAGTTGGGCGAATTCGATGCAGATTGTACTAATGAAACGGAAAGTGCTTGTTATTAAATAATGATGAGGAGGGAAGCTTCGTTATTTATTCTAGACGTTTTAATTACAATTATAAATTTAGAAGAGATTAATATTTAAAGTGTGCGTTAATTTCGTCTAGGTAGTTCTGAAAAGATTTGAATAAAAAAACAAATTTAATCGCATTTTGTGTTTAACATATGGCTCATTTCGTACAAGATATTTATCAGAGTTTGAAGCAGTTCGGAATTATTCTCAAAGTGTGATTTAATAATCATTACTACAATCAGTTCGGAGTACTACCAAAGAGTCGACGTTTGTCAGTTGCCATAGTAACTGGTCTTAACCTATTTTCAGTAGGTAATGTGTGGGAATTTATTCAATGCTGATGTACGAGGACAAGTCAGTAAGTAGGTAGCAAACCTATATGAGAATTCGAATTTATAGTAGAAGATCATATAAGAATTTATAGTAAAATGTTTCCAAATATTTTAATAAGTGGCAGCACAATCCAAATGTATTTGTGCATTTCGAATTTATGAGATAACAGATGGGATTCCATTCAATGAACAAAATGCCCACGGAAGGGTTACCTTTAAGGGGAAAGTAGTTCGGGTTTATGTCTAGGGGATTTATGGGTTTTTACTGCATTAAATTTAGAACAAAATATTACATAGAATAAATGAGTAGACTTCAAGTTAAATACAAAAACATTTATTAAAGTACTATAGGGAGAATTTACAGGGGGAAAAGGTATATATACACAAAAAGTTTATGAGAGTGTTGAGAGTTTACATGAAGTCATATTTACTAGGTGAGCTAGATTAACAAGGGATAGATGTTATGGGGTCAGAATATTACGGTATTAAGATTTAGAGATTAGGGATTACAGAGCCATAAGGAAAATTAGACAAGACATAAATACTTACAACCGGGATATCGGGCGACTTACCTGCGCCAAGACTGATCTGTCAACAGAGGGATTGAGAGAGAGGTGAAAACATTTTGGCTGCCTGCGGTGCTGTTGCTGCTCTCAGCAGGCAGTCTGGTTTTGTTAGGAAAAAAGAGGGCGCTACTTGTAGTTCGTACAGAGCAGAACTGTGGTTCCATATATCGCCAATAAAATTAATTAATCTAGCTCTTACATTCTCTTTACAAAGTGATTAAATTATTCTTTACGGGTAATATCCTACATACACATTTGAAAATGACAACTGAGCGGCAAAGTGCTGTGCGTTTCTTTTGGGTGAAAGGACTTCCAGCAAAGGATATTCGCAAGGCAATGCTTTCTATTTACAGCGAGAATTGTTTGTTCCGTCAAGCGGTCTATTGTAAGATTGTATCGAAACTTTGGGATGCAATTCGAAAGAAACGTCCAGGCCTATTTCTCGAGGAATTTTGTTCCATCACGAAATTGTCAGGCCTCTTACAGCTCGATTAACCGAGGAGAAAATAGACGAGTTTCGGTGGTAACTTCTTCAACATCCGCCTTCCAGCTCAGAGATAGTTCCAAGATTTAGCACCTTGTGACATCTTCACTCAGCAGGCCAGAGGCGAAATTTCTCCGACTCCACTCTAAGACAGGAGACAGAAAAAAGGTGTGGAGAAGAGAGGGAATTGCACGAACGAGTTGAATGACCAGAGCAGATCCCCGGATGAGACCGAGGGCGGTGGACACTAGGAGAGTGGTAGCGAGGCCAGAAAGAGGAAAAGATGCATGGGTATTTTGTGTAGATGATTTATACGTGTACATAATGCAGAAAGTGCGTATATAGTACTAAATAGGATCTAAATAAATAAGATGTAAATGCATCCCCTTTGTCGTTTTTTGACTTTGATCAGCCCACAAGAAAACACGACACTATGCTGTTTTGACTCACTACGTCACAACCTGTTTGGTCTGCTTGGACCAAGGCAGACGTTTTGAAACTGATGCAGACGCTGAACGTGAGGTACATAAGTGGCTGAGATAGAAAGTCAAAAACCTTTATGCAGCAGGTATTGGAAAGCTGATAAAGAGATGGAATAAATGTATCAATGAAAATGGCGATTATGTAACGAAATAAATATGCTTTTTGGGTAAATATGTTGGTTTCCCATTTTTTATTGTTTTTTGTAACCTACTTACTGATTTGCCTCGTGCATATGGCAACAAATGAAAACTCTTTCTTTCCACACTTTTAAGATACGAAAAAATGTGCGGTGTTGTTAGCAGAATATTTCAAAATTAGCATCACTTGTTTTCATGACAACTGCCCAACGTAAACTTTATGACAGTGGCAATCCCCAGAATTTAATAGATCAAAAAATAAAACACTGAAAAAATGTATGACATACAAATATAATGCAAACAAAAATTTTGAAATATCATTACTACAATTTTAATATCATTCTCATGTCTGTAAGCAAAATTTTGCGAAGGAAAAACATCTTCGAAACTGTTTACCAAATGAAAGTAAGAAAATCATATGGAAAATTGAATCGGAAAATTCCTGGCAAAGACGAAGAATTTGTTTCCCAACTAATTTGATTTTTCAATAGTGCATAAAACTTGCAAGAGAAAATTTAAATAAGTACTCGATTCAGCTGTAAGTTTAATATATTTTTCTCTAGAACAATTGGAAATTGGATTATTTTAAAATCGAACACGACGGAAGATGTGCATGCTTTCCTAGTTCTGAAACTGAAAAATTAATGCCAACAATAAAAAAAAGATAAATACTTAAAATTAGAAAAATTGCTCACCCAATGAAAAGTAGATAAACAAAAACAAAACATTAATTCTTGATAAATCCCAAGCAAAATAAGCGAAAGTTTCAATAAAAACATTATCGAATTTTGTTTACACTCTCTAATCATATTTCAGTTTTTACAAATTGAGTAAATAAATCGAAGTTCAAAGTATCTATATATCTATAAAACACTAACGTAAGTGGCACAGAAAAGAGATTAATTTCTCTGTTGCATATGACAACAATCGGTTTGTTTACAAAACAAAACCAGTAGCCTCCTCCATGTTAGGCATAGGGATAACAGCATTTGTTGCTTCAAATCCCATAACTCTTTAATTCAAATTCAAAAGTTAGGCATAATTTCATATGTATACCTTGCTGATATATTCGTTCTGGTGTAATTCAGCTTTTTCTCGAAAAAAATGAGTTTAAGACGTAGAGTTCCCGATTTTTCTTACAATATAATGGAACTTTGAATGAAATTATTCAAAAGAGATCAGCTAGAAATGAAGCAGATGGACTCAGGCGAGCCAAAGAACATTCAGGTCAACGTCAAAATAGTTTAAGTTAGCGAAGGTAAAATCGTGTTAATTCACAAACTAAGATGAACAACAAGAAACTTACTATTGTAAATATTGCATATTGGGTACTTTTCCGTTATAAGCACACCACTTGGCGCCTTTTTTGTCTTAGCGAATTTTCTTGGAGTGCCGAATCATCAGTTTGGCGCAATTTCTTTCTTGGCGATTGATGACGCGCGCTCTATTTTGGCAAGTTGAAGCTTCAGGAGCCAAGCAGCGCCAATTTGGCCGAAAATGCAAGTTGTGAGTATAACAGAGGGCAGATACTCTGCGCGGGTTTAGCTAGTGTATAATAATAGGTTTATTTATTAATATTTCTTTAGTTCAGAACATGTATATGTAAAAATTCAACTTGCTTTACTCATGGAAGCTTCATTTAAATTCAGTTTAATTCTTTCACTAATGGCATTTCAACACCATTAAAGCATCAAGACTACTGAATATAAAAGCGTGGAGATTGACAGAGTATTTCATATGTTTAGTGATTCAAAATGGCGATTGATACAAATATTTTAGATGACAATTTACAGTCCCACCCAGGTCCTCGAAACAGTCTGGTGGAATAAAGTTAACAAAAATAAATTATTCAGGATTAAAACAAGGAACCTTGTGAAGTTTCTCCTGGACAACGAATCCCTTCTATCACAAGATCCAGACTCGAAACAATTTCTCAAAACCACCACCCAAGTTCAACTCACACATCTCCCATAACTTATCCCTATTCCCTCCCACTAATACAGTACACAAATCAACCCAATCAATTTGCGTTTTAAAAACTTTCTTCTCCAGATTGCACAAGTCTCCAAGTATGTTATACTAACATATGCATAATTTACTACTGCTAATCTTACTCATCTGTAATGTTTCCATGTCATTTTATACCTAGTCAGTTTTGTTTTCATATTTTCATTATTAGCATTTAGTTCATATTTTATAATCCAGAAACTTTGTATACAGTGTGTGTTTTGTGATGTCGCCTTTACTTTGTAATCTTTTTATTTTCAATAAATCTTTCTGCGTATGCCTATTCAACTGACAAGGAACATTTACGGTTCCGAGTTCGGGGGCATACTGCGGCGAAAAGAAAGTCAACCCTGTTGCTACACAGCATTCTGATATCAGTTTCTTTTTTAAAAAACCTCGCTTTTATTAGTGTAGTAAAAAGGCGAGGTGTGTTTCTTTTTATACATATATATGTGACCGTTAAAACGTATAATTCAGTTAATTCATAGAATAACTAGGTATTGAAGTAGGTAATTCATGGAATACCTAGTTATTCTGTGAAATAACGGATTGAAAGTAACTAGGTAATTCATGAAATACCTAGTTATTCTATGAAATAACGGATTGAAAGTAACTAGGTAATTCATGAAATACCTAGTTATTCTATAAAATAAAGGAATGAAAGTAACTAGGTAATTCATGAAATATCTAGTTATTCTATGAAATAACGGATTGAAAGTAACTAGGTAATTTATGAAATATTGAACTAGGTAATTCATGGAATACCTAGTTATTCTATGAAATAACGGAGAGAAAGAAACTAGGTAATTCATGAAATACCTAGTTATTCTATAAAATAAAGGATTGAAAGTAACTAGGTAATTCATGGAATACCTAGTTATTCTATGAAATAACGGATTGAAAGAAACTAGGTAATTCATGAAATACCTAGTTATTCTATAAAATAAAGGATTGAAAGTAACTAGGTAATTCATGAAATATTGAAATAGGTAATTCATGAAATACCTAGTTATTCTATGAAATAACGGAGTGAAAGAAACTAGGTAATTCATGAAATACCTAGTTATTCTATAAAATAAAGGATTGAAAGTAACTAGGTAATTCATGAAATACCTAGTTATTCTATGAAATAACAGATTGAAAGTAACTAGGTAATTCATGAAATACCTAGCTATTCTATGAAATAACGGATTCCACGTTTTAACTGTAACATATATATCATCTAAGATCTGGAGATGACAGAGAAATAGTAAAGCTGATATAAAACTCTTAAGAAAACTGGAACTTTAAAAACACATTCATAATATTATTTTAATTTTTAATAAAGGTTTGAGTATTTTCTTTTTCTTATGAAGTTCACTATGGTTTAATTTCCTTAAAGTATGATTTTCAGTGTCTCATCCTATTACGCTTTGGCTTCCAGAAATTTAAATAAAAAAATATTCCTTAATATGAATAATGATATATCCGTCTTTTCAAAATCTTATTTTTTTTTCTCTGTTTTAGTCTTTAATATATTTCATAATTATTATGGAATCTTGTAAACAATTTTTTAAAATAAACTATCAGGTGGAGTCACACATGCAATCAAAATTAAAACAAAATTAAACGATTAAATTATAAATAGGTTCTTAAAATATTGTATTGCCATCGGGAAGACACAACTTCGCAAAAATTCTCTAGTACATCAAAAACTGAGTGAAAATCGTCTATAAAATTTAATCTTTCAGAACAAGGCATTCTGACATCCGTCATAAATTTAACATCATAAACCTCAATTCGCGACAACATTTGTCATCCTCATTCACACAGTACAGCTAACAAACAAGGTTCTTGGATTTTGAAATTCCAAGAAAGAGGGAGAAAAAACCAACCACATTCTGAAACATTAGAAGATGAAAGATCTTCCATACTCAGCTTTAATAAAATGGATTGCATTTAACTATCCAAAAATCAACAGAAAATCATTCTCAACATCAAACAACACTCAAAAGAGTGATATTTGCGATAAATTACTTTTAAGCTGAATACAGCGGTTCAGATGCCTTTTTATCTTAATGGTCTTAATCGCCTGTACTTAACCTTCGAATTATATGCTACATCCTATTTGGTTTAGTTTAGTTAGATTAACATCCCATTTCGAAGCAACACGAGGGATATTTTGGGACTGACTTGGTAATTTTGAACCGCAGTCACATGACGAGGACGACACCTGAGCTGGCATCTCCCTCTCCAAACTTCCGAACCACACCAGTACATCCTATTTGAAACATCTGTTATTTCAGACCATGTAACAACTTAAAAAACATACGAGATACTTAAGCGAGTCGAAATAAATTTTTCCTTTTAAATTAATTGCTATTTTGATTTAAATACAATTTAAATACCCAAAATTTTGTAATTCGCTTCCCGGGAAATTTGTATGTGAAGGATTTAATCCTTTCTATCAAATTCATACAGAGCATTCATTTCTATCAAATTCATAAAGAGCATTCATTTCTATCGAATTCATAAAGAGCATTCATTTCTATCGAATTCATAAAGAGCATTCATTTATATCAAATTCATAAAGAGCATTCATTTCTATTAAATTCATTCTTCGCAAGAGTAGCATACCAAAGAGTTATCTCCTCTCAATTCGAAAACTCTTGTACCTGCTGCTGAACTTTTTAATACTCCATTAAAGATAATTTCAAGCATTATTCCTATTGTTGCGAAAATGGTAAAGTTGCTTCCTTGGAATGCTAATCTTGGCAACAAAAAGAATCTTCAAGAAAATTCCTGAATTGTGGTCCTATTTCTACTAAGAGCGTGAGACCCCATCGGGGGACACCGTGAGTTCGCGGAGGAGAGGCTGCCGTATAAGTAAGCAGGCTCTCATCAATCCGATGGCACAATAATGGTGGTGTGGCTCTTTGGGCCCACTTCCGATGACGGGTCGTACCCCGGTAAAACGGGGGGTTGTTGCATGAGCTGCTCGTAATGGGGGCTATTATGACCGAATATCTGTTGCGGCGGCCGGTCTTTCAGTTGTTTACCCGGATGCTTAGTCAGGGCGGGTTGATGTTCCTTTGGTCTACTAGGAGCGTGAAATATCAAGAACCTTCTTGAGATTACAATGTGACATCACTTCCTGTTGGAAAAGGTATAAAAGCGAGCTCTCAATTCACGAGTGGGTCAGTTGGAGTTGAGTCGGTGAAGCTGGTGAACCGAGAAACATTTTAGCGGTATGGAATGTGCTGTGACTGACATTTATTGGTGATCTCTGCTGTTAATTTTTGCAAGTGCTGCACAGTTTTGTTACCTGTGCTACGTTAGTGTTTTTACTGAAACTGTTGTAGAATAAAGCTTCATTTATTTTTTTATTATCCTGCTTGTTGGATTGCATTCACGTACACCCACCAGACGATTTTTGTAACACTATTGTTATCTGAGCTGATCTTTGAAGAAATTATACTACTACGTTCAAAAAGTTCCAGAACTTTTTAAACATTTTCCAAATTTAAATGAATTAATCCATTTCTCGTAGAACAAGTGAAGGGTATTATGTGATAGACTAGTCAGAACAGGTTTCATCCAGTTCAAATACGCACAACACATGCGCGTAGGTCGTGATTACAGGCATTAAAAACTTCCCATCGCAGAGACGGCTAAGTCGTGGGTGCTTTGTCACAATAAGCGCCGGATCACAGCCCCCTTCTGGTGTCGAATTCCGGTACTTCCACAACCAGCGTATTTCCCTGATCTCGCACCGTATGACTTTTTCTTTGGATGAAGAATTTGCTTAATTTTGCTTCTCAACTTCCAATGAAGTGGAACGAAGAAGGCACTGGAACAATTGGTAAAAAGGGGCATGTAATCCTATATACTTCTTTGTGTGATCGATGGCAAACATTCCTGTGCAACTCCACAGGGTAGTTACTTCAAAGGAAACACCAAATAAACAGGTTCTATCTGTATTCATTCTTCCGTAAGAAAAAACAGTTCCGAAACACTTTGAACATAATAGTATTTTATTTAAAACAAACTTCGTAAAGAGAATTTTACAGAATAAGATAATTTGGTAAGGAGAATAAAAGTGAAAATGTATTTTTTTTTATCAGAAGTACAACTGCATGATAACAAATGTTATTTTAAACAACTACAACTCCCATGACAAATAGCAGTGCTATTTTGAAAATCTTATCTCTTTCTCTCTCCGTACATTCAATCAAACATCATAAAAATGGTGTCATCACAAAAGATAATGGATTCGTGATGAGTATATTGGTTGAATAATTTAAAAATATTTGTTTATTTACAAAAGGATTTGAACGCTTTTGATGATTTAACATGACGTCATACTGATATGACGCCTTGACTGTAAGTAATAAGTTAGCGTAATCTTTTTATCAGAACAAGAAGGAGAAGTTAGAAGCTGAAGTGTCCAGGAATGACGCTAGAGATTGCCCGACAGGGGGGCACGATCTCCCCGACAGTGGGGACGAGTGTGATGAAATTGGTCTCAAATTTTCGCCAGATTATTATTTCTCAACTACAGTTGGATACCCCGAACAAAAATTTTTCCAGACGGGATACAAACCCGGTCCCCCCTCTGGCGCCACCCCTGGAAGTGTCACTCTCATTTTAGACGAACATCTGAGTTTTCATCTAGCCTGTAATTTTATCTAATATAAAGATTAATAATGGTGTGCTGTGTCCTGGTAGTTTTTTTAAAGTTATATCAATGTCACGCACTGATAAAATACCAGGGCTATTTTGGAACGGACCTCGTAATTTTGAACCGCGGTCTGATGACCGCGGGTGTCAAAGTTAGGCCCCCTTATCGGGGGTCCAAGGTGGCGTTAGGTCAGATGACGATGACGACACCTGAGCTGGCACCCCTCTCTCTAAACTTCCCCACACCAAACCGACGGGAGGCCGTTTAGCCCCCTGCATCTGATTTAACGTGTCAGAGGCCCACATAAAAGGCGGAAATGCAATAGAAACGGATTTTGAACCAGGAAACCTCCAGCTCGAAGGCGAGACCGTACCACTAGGCCACCGTAGCTTGGTGTCCTGGTGTCCTGGCTTCGCTTCGGGATCACAGGATTCCAGTTACGAAACCCATTTCCATAAAAGATCTGCGTGTATGTACGCCTGGTGCACGTCGCATTTCGTCAGCGAGCGTCAAGCGTCTTCCCGCTGGAGTGGCAAGAAAGTTCGGAGAGCACGTACAACTAGAATTCTTCCTGCCATCACTAGAAAAGTGAAAGAACTTGAATCTCCCCTTACAGAACATCATGCGTTAAAAAGAAGTGACAATTTGCAGTTTAAGCCTTAAAGGCCCAGTGTTGCCTTTAAGCAACATACCGAATTTTGTCTTCTAAAAACTTGAGAAAACTGCAGTTCTAATGCCTGTTGTTGTCAATGGGATACATGTTGAATATTTTATTAAATCAGTTTACAACATATAGATGGCAGCCTGAGTGCTGATAAAAAATATATATAAATAAATTGATGTCCTTCACTTGAGGTTGCATGTTTTTAGCTTTGTACGCTTGAGAATACCATATTTTATTCTACAATGATGAAGGAAATTCCATATTCTTATTATTGTTAATTAAAATTCATCGGTGTCTGACATTACAGAAATTTATCGAGGAATTTTTTTTCCGAAATAAAGCCCAGTGTTGTCAGTTGGTAACAAACAGTTTTTTTAGCCATAACCCATAGTTAAAACAAAATAGGATTTTTTAAAGTATTTTCTCGTGTTTTATTCAAGAAATGATAGTCAAAAAACATTTTTAAATCAATCTTTAAAAAATCGGGCTTTTAAGGGTTAAATTCTTGTCTTCGAAATTCGTACAGAGCCACAATAGTGAGGTGGTAAGTTCTCGACTTCGAGAACCGATTGCACTGAAGATCCTCCGTTCATACAGACCTCGTTAAATCCATCGAAGGTTAAGAGTCTTCCTGCTGGTGTGGCGAGAAAGGTTAGAAAAGTGTTGTCGGCCGCATCTGACAACGGTTTAAAATTAAGAGGTTCGTCCCAAGGTAACTCTCGTGTAGCTTCAGAACGGGACGTTAATTTGACTGAACTAAAATTCGGCATTTCTGGTATCCACGCCCTTTCTTTTTCCCAAGAAATAATTTTGAATTTCAAATTTCCTCTTATTAAATAGAGACTTTCTTGACCTAACAAAAACAATCCATGCCTTAAACCTCCCTGAAAATTAAAGGGAAGGCACTTTTAAAGAAGATGGGAACCACATCCCTCAACCGAAGGAAGAGTTGGAAATTCCATTGCAGAGGCAGATTAGCTCATAAAAAGGGGTTCACCAAGGGGCTACCTTAAACCTCCCTGAAAATTAAAACAATCCGGAAGCCCTTTTAAGGAAAATGGAAGCCACATTGCTCAACCGAAGGAAGAACTCCATTGCAGCGGTGGTTTTTGTATTTTTAGATTTTTTTTAGTATTACTTTAGATTTTCTTGACCCTACGAAAACTGTCCATATCTTAACCCTTTGCACTCGATGCCTTTTTCACCCGGGCGAACCAGCAACTTTAAAGGTTTCTCGGTGAATTTCCCACCTCTAACTTAAAACGATTACACATACAAATTAATGTATAAAACTTATATATTTAACATTTTATCTATCTTTACACATCTAAAAAGATAATTTCTTAAATATTAATCCTTTTGCCACGATCGTCAAGTTCGAATTGATCTCGGAAGGTCGACCGTCGACAACCAAGCCTGGGTCTCTTCAGACCAGAATAAAATCTGATATTTCCAGCGCAACACACACACAAATGTCACTTCTCGATAGAGGAGAAACAATGTAAGAGCTGTTCCTACGCCCCGTCAGCCGGGTCAAAAAAAAGACCCAGGCTTGGCCAAGCGAGGACTAACGCCGAAAACGCATCCTGGTCCGCGATCGCGGCCTAATTTGAGATAAGAAAATTTTATCTCCATTTGAAGGGATGGCATTCTTCACTTCATACGATTGTACCCAAGCTTAGGAACCCACTTGAAAGAAATTAAACATAAATAGACATTGCCGCTCATCGAGTTTCCACGTCGAACCAAGTGGTGAGCGAGAGTCGCTTCTCGAGTGCAAAGAGTTAAACTTCCCTGAAAAACATCGGAAGGCACTTTTAAGGAAGATGGGAGCCACATCCCTCAACCGAAGGAAGAGTGGAGAACTCCATTTCAGCGACGGTTCCACAAATTCGCTCATAAACAAGGATTCGGCAAGGGGCTACTTTAAACCTCCCTGAAAATTAAAACAATCCGAAAGCCCCTTTAAGGAAGATGGGAGCCCCGTCGTTCAACGAAAGGAAGAACTTCAATACAGCGGCGATCTTTCGATTTTTTTTAATATTACTATAGATTTTTTTTGACTCTACGAAAATTGTTCATACCTTAAACTTCCCTGAAAATTAAAAACATCGGAAGGCACTTTTAAGGAAGATGGGAGCCACTTCCCTCAACCGAAGGAAGAGTGGGGAACTCCATTGCAGCGGTGACCTTTAGATTTTCTTGACCCTAAGAAAATTGTCCATACCTTAAACTTCCCTGAAAATTAAAACCATCGGAAGGCACTTTTACGGAAGATGGGAGGCACTTTCCTCAACCGAAGGAAGAGTGGGGAACTCCATTGCAGCGGCGGTCCCACAGATTCGCTCATAAACAGGGGTTCACCCTTCCAATGAAGATAAATCGAGCCATCAAGGAATCACTAAGCGACCCTCGCATCCTGGCCCTTCCCCCGCCACGGCATCGGAAATGAGATTTAAACGAGACGCCATTACACGCTTTATGTACGAAACTCTATTACGACGAAGGCCGAAATTAAAAAAGATGAAAAATAATTTCACGCCAGTGCCCCGATCGGAACGCGAAACTGCGCACTTAATTCGATGAAGGTCGCGTTTCGGGAAAATCTTTGGGGGCTTCATTCGGAAATTATGGGTAGGTGAGGACATGCAGAGGGACGGATGGCGGTAAATTAACGTGCTAAACATTTCAGCGGTTGGATCATCATCTATTAAAGATACACTGATTTTGTTACGGCATTTTCAAATAAGAGTTTGATGGAGAGAAGTCATTTGGAGAAAATCGGTAAAGCGATTGCATTGAGAATCATACATTCTTTTTGTGGATGGTAATTTTTCTTCTTGCGTTCTTCTATATGTTTAATCTCTATAAATAAGACTGAAATGTCAATTTTTTGCTGTACGCTATATAAACGCAAACTATTGAAAAGATTTTCCTCAAATTTGCCCACAAATTCTATGAAGTCTAAGAATGTTTAATTTAGTTACATTAACGTCCCGTTTTGAAGCAACTCTAGGGCTATTTTGGGACCGACCTCGTAATTTTGAACCGCGGTAAGATACCAAGGACGATACCCGAGCTGGCACCTCTCCCTCTCCAACCTTCCTCACCACACCAGCCCCCCGGGCTCTTTAATGCCTTAGATCCGGTGCACACCAGCCGATTTGTGTCGTTGAGCAGTAAAATATAACAATAGTAACCCCCGTGCTCCCTGTGGTGCACCACAGGGGGAACGGGGGTTACTATTGTTATATTTTACTGCTCAACGACACAAATCGGCTGGTGTGCACCGGACCTTAAACTCAGTAGGTTAGGTTGTGTGCACCACACCAGCGGGAGAACGTTTGATCCATGTGATTGATCCAACCTGATTTAATGTCCCTCATGCCCACAAACATGGCGGATCTTCAGTGGAATCGAGTTTCGAACCTCGTGCTCTGAAACCGAGACCTTGCCACTAGGCCACCATGGCCCTATGAAGTCTGAGGAAGGTTTTATTGAAGGTTTCGTCACGATTAATTAAATAAATATTTTTTATTAATTAAAAATATGTTTCCACCTCGCATGCGCAGTTCAAACTCTTTTGCTGACGCATGTAGAAGCCTAAGCAATGGTCTTATAAAATTTAAACGCATAAATAGTTTGTGAGCTATAGAAATCCAACGATGAATCCGTATTTCGTGTTAAACAACAACGCTTACTACTGACAAGTATCTCTAGCTCGGCTGTTAAGACATAAAACACCGAACCTTTAGATCCGAGTTTCGACCCTCTGCAGGCCGGATTTACATATTTCTACGCCCTAGTCTAAAGCATATTGTGCGCCCTCCTATCAGAAAAGTTAATTTATAATTTTCAATTTAATATACAATAGTTTATCTTTGAAACAAATAAGCACTTGAATACCATATTTATAATCCTTGAACCATATTAACCCTATGAGCCCTATCCCGCCTCAAAACGCCTCATTCGACATAGGCCGGACTCCGGCGGTTTCGGGCGCCTGGGTGAATTTTAAGGGAGAAAATTAGTTCCTTTCTTTGTTGACAATTGACCGCGCAACCGAGGGTCTCGTCCTCCTGGAATTTCTGTAGAGAAAGAGAGGATTTCATTCCGATCTCATGAATGAAAATTTGCTCCAGTTTTTGAGCCACTTGAATTCTTACTCTAGCCGGGTTCAAATAGTTAAATATTTAATTTAAAATTTCACTACTTATGATATAACATTAACACCTGCAAAAATACTCCATCGAATTTCTTGAAATCGTCTGAAATGCCTACTAGAACTTCTTAGTTCGCGCTTTTGTCCCAGAATAGGTTTGAAGGGTCATTGAGAAGTAGACAAATCTTATTAAATCTATTGCAACGCAAAGACGCCAAGGGTCCACAGTAGACAAAAAATGTATCCCTCAATATATCCAATGTAACGAATGTAAATTTTAAAAAAAATATCATTTTATATGGTCTTTTCAAAATAATATTTAAAAGTTTGTAAATATTTGGTTGTTATTTCTACTGTATATGCGCCCCCTGACGGCTGTGCCCTAGGCCATGGCCTAGGTTGGACCTATGGGAAATCTGGCGCCGACTTTCCCTGGATAATTTTCTTTTTAAGAAAGAGAAAGCTCCAATGTTCTGTATAGCTGATACATTTAAATTCAAACTATTTAATACAAATTTTTCTCACAAATACTGTGAAGCATTCCGAAAGTTTTAGTGAAGGTTTCGTGATTATTCGTATTTGGCGACGGTTCATATTTTTATCAGGAGCAAAGCTGGGTATATCAGCTGGCTAATCATCAAGCAAATTACAATAAAAAATATTTCCGAAAGCTCAGAAATTATAGCCAGGCAATACATTTCTAATTGAGATTAAATAACTATTATATTAAGTACAGCCATTCCGAGATTAAATAACTATTATATTAAGTACAGCCATTCCTCATTTTAAGCGCAAGATTAGAGCACTATGGTTTAAATATAATAGAACCCCGGAATCAGAACTAATTGGGGCTGACCTTTGTTCGGATTCGGGGGAATTCGGATTACCCACGAAATTCCGTAAATTACTCTTGATATACCAAATGAAGTAGAGTATTGACTAGATGCTCTGTGAAGGCGTACGGAAAGAACATGCGGCGATTCGCACGGTACAGTGACAAACAAGTTGAGGGTCTAAAAAAGATAAGTGAGTTTGTTTCTACTAATTAAGGTGCTGTATTCATTCTGAAAGACCAATTCGAATACTTCTTTTAAGTTAGGAATAAACATTAGCTTTTTTTACGATTCGTAATTGTTATTTTCCCTTCATATTTCAGTAAAAACTTTTCAAACAATTTGAAAAAGGACCCGAAAAAGGATTTTCGGATTATCCGAAATTTGGGACTTTCGGGGTTCGGATTCCCGGGGTTCTACGAGGCCGCGGTGGCGTAGTGGTAAGGTCTCGACCTCGGGACCGGAGGGTCGCAGGTTCGGAACCCGATTTCACTGAAGATCCGCCGTGTATGGGGCCTGTTGCACGCTAAATCATACGTAGTGGCCAAACGTCCACCCGTTGGTGTGGCGTGGAAGTTTTGAGAGAGGAGTGCCAGCTCAGGTGTCGTCCTCGTCATCTGACCGCGATTCAAAATGACGAGGTCCGTCCCTAAATAGCCCTCGTGTTGCTTCAAAACGGGACGTTAATCTAACCTAACCTTTAAAAAATTCCGGAGTTCTACTTCAATTTTGGGAAAGAGATGGAAGAAAAAATGCACTTTTGATAGCGGCCATAGCAGACGGTAGATAAAGAACTTATGGTATTCGATTTGATTTCGAATCATGCAATTCCTGAACATGCTAATTATTATAGTTATTATAAAAATATACGTTAATTTTAGATTAGAAATTTTAGTGGTTACTTGATTTAGAAAGGAAAACGTTTTATTTTATTCACTGCCATGAAATCCCAACCGTACCTCTATCTTATTGTTTTATAAATGGCTTATAAAGTTACAACCTACAAATAGAGGCAAATGTCTTAAGGATGTGAAAACGAACATGAAACATAACTTTCAATGCGTCCTAGAAAACGTATTTCAGCAGCATTTTAGGAAAAGTTAATTTTGAGAAGAAAAAATTAGTTCAGTACAGATCAATGTACCAGCTTTCATACGGCTGGCAATGGTCGAGCATAAAGCAATTCGTTTCAATTTATATTTTAAAAAATCCTTGCAGTAACACACAAAATGAAATGATACGAAATATACTTAGTATATATTTTCACAATAAAAAGCGCGAGTGTGTAATTAATAAACCTATTACTAAAATTATTCACTTGAACATTTATCTTAATTGAATAGCTTATTAGCAACATCCTTTCAAAGTATCCATCCTAAATACCATATCTCATTTACTAATACAAACATCACTTAAATTAGCGCTCACAATTCATTAAAACCCCCATTGCGCTCAGGTAAACGCAAATGCAACAGAAAATCGAAATTCTCGATATGAAAAGGCAGGCCCAGGAAATAGTGTAAAACCAACTGGAAAACCCAATTCAGCAGGAATCCAATAATCATAAGCAGGAAACAAAAATATTGCTTTCAATCCCTTCTATACCGCAATTACAGACCCTCCATTGAATCAAGTCCTCGGTACATAGTCGGGCAGACAATGATTACAAAGAGGGACTTGTTTCGATCCTTTCTTCAACTCCGAGAACAACATCTTCCTCTCATCAGCCAGTATTCAAAGGGTTCTCTTTTTTTGCACTTGGTTGGTTGTAAAGGATCTTCGAATTAAGGATATCTATGCATAACATCCACAATTTGCACTTTTGGTAATTAGGGATCGTCCACAAATTGAGATGCATAAATGCCGGCGATTAGGATTAATTATAAGGACAAACTGTTTTCAGTGTATTTTTTAAACTTTTTACATGCGCGCAATAATCGCGGTAGAATCGTAATAAAGGTAGGTTCCTTTAAGTAAATTACTAAGCTATGAAAGATAATAAAAAATCTGAAAGATTAAATTATGAAAATATAAATAAGTCATGTTAATCGCGTTAAAATAATATCACCTTAAATTTTGAAGAATTTATTGAACAGGAGAAAAATTAATTGAATTTTCAACCATGGGTTCTCATAATAGTTTCCACTTTCTCTTCCGCCGAGTTAAAAAGTTCCACGATTATGTGGCCATGAAAAATCTGTTCGTTACAGCAAGCACTGTAGCAAAACAGGCAAAAGAAACATTAATTGATAGTAAACATAAGGGCGATTGGTAGAATTTACAGAAGCTTAGTTTAACTAAATAAACGTCCCGTTCTGAAAAAACAAGATGGCTGTTTTGGGATGAATATCGTCATTCTAAACCATGGGAAGATGGAGAGTACAACACCTGAGCCTGAACCCCTAGCTCCAAACTTCCACGCTTCACAAGCGGAAGGACGCTGACTTGGACTGCGTATCCCGCGATTTTCGCGGGATTGAAGCAAGTCTATTTAATGTTGCATCCTGCGATTTTCACAGGCTAATGCATTTAATTAGTACTTTTATAGTGTTGGATCATCTATATATATATATATATAAAACGCTAACGTACGTAGAACAGAAAAAGGGTTAATTTCTCTTTTGCCGATGGCAATGATCTGTTTGTTTACAAATGAAAACCGGTAGCCTCCTCCATGTAAGGCGTAGCTTCATAGTCATAGCCTGTTACTATATTCGTTCTGGTGTAAAAGAACTTTTTCTCGAAACAAATGAGTTTAAGATGAATAATTCACAATATAATGAAAATTTGGATGAAATTATTCAAAAGAGATCAGTTAGGAATGAAGCAGATAGGCTTAGGCGATCCAGAGAAGGTTGAAATCAACATCAAAATAGTTTAAATCAGTGAAGATAAAATCGGTTCAGTTCACAAATTCATGATGAAACTTCCTATTGTGAACATTGTACATTGGCTACTTTTCTGTTATGCGCACACCACTTGGCGCCCTTTTTTTCCCTTGGCGAATTTTCGTGGAGCGCTGAATCGCCAGTTTGGCTCTAGTAGCGCCCGGAAAATCATGGTACGCGTATAATCGAGCGCAGATGCTCTGCGCGGGATCACCTAGTAGTATACTACTAGAAAATCACCCTTCATGGTTTCACGGGTGCAAATCGCCTCTTCATTCCAGAGATTTTCCTTCAAATTTGTCGTGTTTAAATAGATATATATGCGAGAGAAATATTTAACATTGATTGAAAACAAATAAAATAAACATATGTTTTATGACAGGAAATATTTTTTTATTTACATATTTCTTTATTCAAAAAATCTCTTGGTAAGCAACATTCCGTGTGAAGTATTTTTCGTTGTTTAATAACCTTCCTTGTACTTCAGATGTCTTTGTGTAAATTTTAACGTGATTGGGAATCCTAGACCTTGAAAGTGCAACATAGAGCTGTCCATGTGAAAAGACAGGCTCATCGAGGTAAATTCCAACATGATCGAAAGTTTGCCCCTGTGATTTGTTGATAGTCATCGTGTAAGCTGGAATTAATGGGAACTGGCGGCGGTTGAGAACGAATGGTAGATTCATGTCACTGGTGGCTAATTTAATTCTTGGCAAGAAAACAACATCGCCACGATTGCATTCAGATACAATTTGGCGTCCAAACTATATCACGCGCATGATATACCAATGACATAATTTACTACTTTCTATTAAAAAACGGAAATTAATTTGAAATAAAGGATTAATATAATTTTAAATTTCTCGGGAACTATTAAGCATAGCGAGATAAATTTTATATCAATCGATAGTAAATTTTATTTCACTGTTTTAGAGCTATTAAATTTGATATTAGAACGACAATTACTCTTTTAAATTTAAAATTACTGAAATTTAGGTTCTCTAACAATGAAATAATGCTGTTTAACATCTCGCAGTGCTATGGCGCGAGTTTTATTGTTGGTGACGTCAGAGCGTTACCGGAGGATCTGGGCTATTATGTTAGTAATTAAAGCTTTGCATATAAATATCAACTCGCTTGGTTCAACAATATTTGAACACGTTTGCAAACGTTGCATCTAAATAGTGATTTAAAAATTGACACAGAGTTAACCCTCAAAGTTAGTATTTTTAAAAATTTGAAAATTTATTAAAATTATGAATTTCGTTCTGAATTCATTAAATTCAGAGCTAAATTCGTTAAAATTAAAAAAAATAACTGTTTTTAAGTGGTATATTTATTATGGCAAAACAAATTATTGTAAAACAAGCGCTCAAATTATAGCTTTTATTAAAAAGGAAAAGTTCCAGTTTTCTTATGGTAAATTATATCATTTAAAATAAAAATCACGAAAAAATTAAACGTTTCAGTTCCTGGTTGGGACTTAAAGCCGTTTAAATTCTCCAGAAATTCCATTTCTACAGTCAATTTTTATCAACGCAATATCCATCATCTTGCTTCCCACAGACAAAAAAAGCCCTTTAAATTTATTATTAAGGAATAATTACAGGCTCTGTAACATACCGATTAAATCACCCGCGAAAACTCTTAGACAAAAACTCGAACAATTTAACCGCACTTATTTTTTTGCCAAGAATTTTTTTTTATCCAACTTTTTTCTAAACCTTAGTAGCGCAGATCCTTTTAAGGACTTGCAACAACTCTTAAGAAGAAAGTGTTGGCTTTTACGATTAGGATGGCGGCAACCCTACTGGAAGAAAAAAAAAAGTAAGGTTCCGCTAAGTTAAGATGATCGTGTGCAACAAAGATATATGGACAGGTTTTACGTTTCGTCTGGGAATTATACAAAAGCCAAATCGGACAAACGTCGATGTATAAAAATAAAGAATTTTTTTATGTTCTTTTGATGTCATAATCAAAGTAGCATTGAGCTTAGGAAAACACACGTAAAAGTGTAATAAAAACGTGTGATAAATGCCTTCACTTTGTCTTTTAGACCGTTTTTTCTTTTCCAGTAGTTTTTATGGGAATTCCATTTATCTTCGCAGTGGGCAAATGTAAACATAATAATAAATATCACGGACAAAAATGCAAACAAGAAAAGCGAGAGAAATGGAATTTTAAACAAAAAGCTTTAAATTCATGCTGCATAAATAAGATCTATAAATTATGTATAAAATATAAAATCATTGATACAAAAGAGACATAAAAAAATCAAACATTTTTAAGTGATTTATGAGTAGTATTTATAATCCATGTTCAACAAAATGCGTAGCTTCTATAGAATTTAACACCAATAAACTAAACGTAACATTCCCCCCCCCTTAAATCAGCGGAAGTGGTTTAGTTAGTTTAGTTATATTAACGTCCCGTTTTGAAGCAACACGAGGGCTAATCAGCGGAAGTGGTACCTCCACTTCCATGTACAATAAAACTTCTCTTATCGACCATTAGTCTCAAAGACCACTTTTGTTTGGCGAGGAACTTTTAGTCCATAGACATATTAAAATAACCTGAAGGAACGACCATTCAAAACCCTCTGAACGGTTGAGTTGGTTAGTAATAGTTAAACTTCAATTTAAATTTTATATTTAATTTACAAGCATACACGAGTATTCAGGACAATCAACTTTCATACAATTTAATATTACTGTTTGAAGATTCAAGTTTAAAAATTTATATTTTGTGAAAAAACCCTCATCATTAGCTTTTCTTAAGAGTCTAACCAAAATTCACCTCGCTGGAATGTCGATATCTTTCTGAATCTTAACGGTAATCAACTGAAATTTTTATATAAGCTGCCCTATATATTTGACTTCCAAATTATAAAAGAAAAATTATACTGTGTTTCGCACAATAGCAGTAAAATATTATTAACTACAAATGCTCATATTTTATCTAATATTTAAGGTATTTACTTTAAATTTTAGCACAATGCTTCTCTAACCTATTGCCGAGTATTCTGTAAGTTTCGTACAATTTGGTTGAAAACTCTGCATGTTATAAGCAAAAAACAAGCGGGAAAATTTAGATTTTTTTAAAGAAACCTTTGTATCTTCCCGAATATTAGTGCTATTTTTATAAAAATCCATGTAAGCATTGTGCACATCAAATAAAATCATTGATGAAAGTTTCAACTCATTATAAGCTTTCTGTGAAACGGGATGAGTCGAAATCCCTTTTCGTCTTCGTCACTTTCTGCTAGACCCTCGTAACCATATTTTCTCTGGAAAAAGTGAGCTCCAACTAGAATTATGTCCCACGACTCTCCACAACTGATTGCGAACCATTGTCACCATATTAACACATTGTGCGCGGGATACGAATTAGATGAAAACTCAAATAAAAAGACATACCATAACGGTGCTTGCTCTAGACAATGTCTATACCATAAAAGAATAAGTAGACGTATTCTGCAGATATCTATTAACATTTCCAACTTACCTAAACTAGTAAATAAGTCAAATTTTTGCATTAAAATTTTGATGTTGGGTAATTCGACGTTTACGTTTCCGAAGTGTTAACTTGAAATTTGTAGCATCTTACGAAGTATGCTTAACATCTGGACATGAGTGTATGCGAATAGGCAGCCAACAGACAATCAACCTTGGTGGCCTTCTGGTGGATTCAGTGGTCGATCCAGGTTTTTTAGGGGCCCATTCTTGTGGAGAAAAAAATATTTTTTGTGAAAAAAAATTATTTTTGTGAAAAAAAAATATTTTTTTTGAAAAATAAAAATATTTTTGTAAAAACATTGAATGTGAATTGAAATGAAATTTTGTAAAAGGGCCGTTTTCACAAATTTGAATTTTGTGAAGGGGCCGTTTTTATGAATTTGAGTTTTCTGAAGGGACCGTTTTTATGAATTTGAATTTTGCGAAGGGGCCCTTTTTGTGAATCTGAATTTTGTGAAAGGGTTTTTATGTATTTTGTGAAGGGGTCGTTTTTATGAAGTAGCCGTTTTTATGAAGTGGAATTTTGTGAAGGGGCCACAAAACGGCCCCAGTTTTCTCCTGGATCGACCCATGGGATTTGGTCCGAAACTTGACACAGGTCCACAAGGACTGCTGATAAAACCATAAGTCGTATTCATCTATCTAGCTCATTATGCTTTTAAATTCACACGGACGGGCGAAGAGATTTCCCGCTGACAGGCGTCGTCAAAAATTTGACAGAAATTAACAATTTTGGAGTGTAAAGATCACTTATAAATTTCATCCTTCAAGATTACTGCGCTTTTACTTAACGTGCTAACAGAGAGGTCGACAGGCATAATTTCAAAAATGTTTCAGGGAGGTCTAAAACGTGGAGATTCATTAGAATCTCGAGGTCCAATTTTTTTGACGATTACTATACATTCTCTTTACAAACTACGTATAAGAGAAAGAAGAATGTTTTAATATGGGAGTTTTATTGTTCAGTTTATTCATTGAAATTCATTGCCGGATGTCAATCCAACCACTATTTTCTCTTCGTTTACTATTTGGAATTAATGAATCAGGTATTATTTATGATTTAATGAATCTCCCAGCGCATATTTTGACATACAGTACCATGAATAATATGAAATTTCTTGTCATTTAATTAATACAGGGGTCGCTCCAAAATCCGGCACTTCGCAAATCCGGCCCCTCTAGTTGTCCGGCGTCTTCAGAAGGGCGAGTGGGGAGCGGTAATGGCAAAACCAGTTACTCAGCATGCCGAGAGGCCTAGAGGCGACGTAAACAATAGGTTGTTGTTCATATTTCGTAATATAATTTTCTGTAAAATTGCATGTTTCGTCTTATTTTGGGCAATAAGCATAGGTTTTGCTATTGAAATGCGTTTTATTAAATGAATCTCCATTAATCCGGCGCTTTCGCTCATCCGGCAGCCCTCTAATCTGACATCTGCCGGATTATTGAGAAACCACTGTACTTCTAATTCTCGTCCAACTGAAAAAAAATAACTAATAGCTATGAATCAACTTCTGCTTACTAATCGTGGAATCACAGCTCATTAAAATCAAAATTACTGGGTCCACTGGTTAATGTAAAGCTCTGAATTCCAATCCTGCAATGACCATTAACGACAGAAATAGATAATAGCAGTGACCTTCATGGACATCAATTTTTTCTGTTGTGACTCAAAATTAATTAACCTTGAACACGTACTACATAAAGATAGCTGTGCCATCATCTCATTTAGCGCTTTCAATCCAGTTGCATCACAGAGAAGCAAGCAAAGGCCTGTTTTCCACATGAAAGGATTTGCCTTTACTTTTTGTTGTCCAAAGTATTGAATCATTTCCCATCGAAAAAGAAATGGTTCTCATTAACATATAAACTACAAACAAATAAACAATAATCTAGGATATGAATTGCATCACAATCGAATCATCCTTCTCATATGTTATTGAAATCGGTAATAAATGACTCTTGGGTGGGAAAATAATGCGGAAGAGGAGATAAACTTACTTCCGGGCCTTTCAGATATTTATTTACATTTTGTGCAATTAACATGTTTGCGAACGTGAATGATATAACATTCATTTTTATTGCGATGCAAAATGACATGAATGTTATAACATTCAAATGTATAAGCTAGATTATCATGCAGTCAATTCTATATAGAATTAATTTTTTACCTTCTGCATATAAAGGTAACAAAGACAAAGTATTATAATCATCAAAAAATTCGACCTCGAAATTTTGATGAATCTCCGCGTTTCAGACCTCATTGAGTTCAAAAACTCATTTTTGGAATTATGTCTGCCTCTCTATCTGCGAGCACGATAACTCAATAACGGAATAATATAATTACTAATATAATAGCCCAGATCCTCCGGTAACGCTCTGACGTCACCAACAATGAAACTCGCGCCATAGCACTGCGAGACGTTAAACAACATTATTTCATTGTTAGAGAACTTAAATTTCAGTAATTTTAAATTTAAAAGAGTAATTGTCGTTCTAATTTCAAATTTAATAGCTCTAATAAAATAGTGAAATAAAATTTTCTATCGATTGATATAACATTTATCTCGCTATGATCGATAGTTCCCGAGAAATTTTAAATTATATTAATCCTATATTTCAAATTAATTTCCGTTTTTTAATAGAAAGTAGTAAGTGATATATCATGCGCGTGATATAGTTTGGACGCCAAATTGTATTTGAATGCAATCGTGGCGATGTTGTTTTCTTGCCAAGAATTAAATTAGCCACCAGTGACGTGAATCTACCATTCGTTCTCAACCGCCGCCAGTTCCCGTTAATTCCAGCTTACACGATGACTATCAACAAATCGCAGGGGCAAACTTTCGATCGTGTTGGAATTTATCTCGATGAGCCTGTCTTTTCACATGGACAGCTCTATGTTGCACTTTCAAGGTCTAGGATTCCCAACCACGTTAAAATTTACACAAAGACATCTGAAGTACAAGGAAAATTATTAAACAACGAAAAATACTTCACACGGAATGTTGTTTACCAAGAGGTTTTTTGAATAAAGAAATATGTAAATAAAAAATATTTCCTGTCGTAAAACATATGTTTATTTTATTTGTTTTCAATCAACGTTAAACATTTCTATCGCATACATATCTATTTAAACACGTCAAATTTGAAGGGAAATCTCTCGAATGAAGAGGCAATTTGCACCCGTCAAACCATGACGGGTGATTTTCTAGTATTCAATAAAACTGTTCATATTTCACGACCTATTCCAATTACTTGCTGGTAATAGCGTGCATTATTTTATTTAAAAAGAACATTTACTAATGCTGCAAATCAGTTTTAAAAAAAATATATGGCAAGTTTCAATTTTTTCAAAATAACGTTGCCCTTTTGGAATTTGAGACAACAACAGGGAGCAAGTTTGAAGTGGCAGGGCGTTTTTGAGTTATCGTGTTATAAAAATCGTCTGGTGAATGCACATGAATGTAATCCAACAAGCAGGATAAAAAAAATAAGATTTTATCCCGCGAAGATTTTTAGAAAAAATCTAAGCACAGGTAACAAAAGTAAACAGCACTTGTATAAATTAAGGAGCAGAGATCGTCAATAAAGCTCAGTCGCAGTACTTTCAATAGCGCTCAGCGTATATCAGTTCACCATCTTCAATGCTGACCAAACATTAACCGACTCTCTCTCTTGATTTGAGAGCTTGCTTCTGTACCTTTTCCTACAGGAAGTGATGTCACATAGTAATCTCTAGAAGGTTCTGGATATTTCCCGCTCCTAGTAGAGATAGGAACAAATTTCATGAATATTCTAGAAGATTTCCTTTGTCGCTAAAATTGTCGTCAAGATTAGCATGTCAGGGAAACAACTTTACAACTTCGTGGCAATATATATAAAGGCAGACAAACTGTCTCCCAATCGATGACACAGATCTACAGTTTTGTAGATCTGTGTACAGTGATCATATCAGATTTTGTAGTGTGTAAAACTCGAAACGAATACAGAAATTTACATTTACGTGCGTATACATGGACATAAAGACAGACTTCCCGTTTATAAATTTGATACTGATCAATAATTTTGGTATAAAGTCTACATACCAAATTTCATTTCACCAACTCTTTCCATCTTAGATTTATCGCGTTCACAGGCATAACTAAACTTGTTTATGATAGTGAGATTTATTTTAAAATTAATATAAATCAGTAATAAATAAAATTGGTGAAATTAGAATTTTAAGGATTAAAATAATTATTTTAATCATTTTTTTTATCTCAATTCAATTATCAGTTAAAGTTTCAAAAGCAATAAAAATCACGTGACTTCACTATTTAAGTAAAGCATAACAGCATTTCGATGAAGGTTTTTATATAATAACTATGAGTAAAAAGTACTCACGTTATAAAACGCAAATAACTAAGGTAACTCAAAGTAAAAATACAAAGGTTCATTTTGTCGGCCTTTTTAAAAAAATTTATTCGTTTTCAAGTGTTTTTGTCTTTCAGATTCAGTCAGTTTTGAATTAAGAGCAATAATATCCAGCCCATAAAAGCAACATCGAAGTAAATCTCATGACACTAAGAAATCAAATAAATGCTACGAACTGAAAAGCAAAGTAAGGTACTCAGTTTTTTAAAAGGCACTATTTTGCCTAAAGAAATGTCACCGCTGAGTTTACGAATGAAAAGAGGGGAGATAACTGCCTGCGGGAAAATAAACTGAACGAAGTAAGTGCATCAAACGTGCTTTATGAAATCATCTTTGATTTCGGTGAACTTTTTTTTCCCTCCAAGAAATCAATACATCAAAAGAAGGAAAAATCGAGAAGTATTCCATATGGTAAATCTCAGAGGACATGGTAGAAATGCTTCTTGGTTTTAAAAAAAAATTTACACAAACATGTTCATGGATAAGTTGTCAAAGACAACATTTTTGGACAAATATAATAATGTTGTAATGTGTGCCATACTTTTTTCCGTTTTAATTCTTAAGGGAGCTAGCTGTTTGATGGATATAGATCAGCATTGAGCTGTGGACTAGCTTTCCGTTTTGTTTATTTTGCGTATATAGAACTTCCCTGCTGTTGTCCGCTTTCAGGTGCAAAGGCGCGTATACATTTGGCTCGTAGATGGCTCGCAAGTGGGGGCAGAGTTTTTGGTCCGAAGACAGCGGACTGCGAACGGCTCGCGGCGAACCAAATCCTGGCGGTAATCAAAAAAGAAAAAAAAGTCGGTAGAAAATATCAAAAAATGGACTTCACTGTATTGGCTTTTGACCGACTCAAATACTGTTACCGTCCTACCCTTTAGAACTAAAAAATGAGTCCTATCTTAAACATTTCCCGGGCGGTCCCATACTTTTTAGCCACGTCACTGCACAAGGCAGATTTTACGGAACTATACAAAGAGAAATAATAAAATTGAACGACGCAGGAAGCGAAGCATCCCGATTCGGTAAACACCTTACCATAAACGTCATCTACACCATTTTAATCTGAAATTACCATTTTTGCCTACACCTCTTGTCAAGCAAAAAGTACACCAAACACCTCTGCCAACATTTAATCCCGAAACTCCGGCCCTAAGACAGCAAACTGTGATGAACATCCCTTCTGCAAACTTAATCTACTTCCACCCTCCACAATCAATTAAAACAGGGTCTTCAATCCCCTCGTGCCCCCTTGCGGGAGAACCCCTTAAATTATCTTATCATCCAATGATAATACTTTATCGTCGTTTACCGAAATGGTAAGACTTCGCGTGCCAGTCTGACGGATATACTTATGAAATGGAAAGGCCTCCATACACAATAGATATTTGAAATGAGGATTATTGCGAGAACGTCTGCTTAATATGCGATACAATTGGATTGGTCCCATTGCGCCTAGGTTCGAGAAAGTTGGAAGGAATCAAGTCATCTTTATCACGAGGATATGTTTACTCAAGTGGTATATTGAGTTAAGACGGAACATTATTAATATGCATAGTTAATTCCCGTTATTAGAAAGTTGGCTATAAATACAGCTTTATTATACAGGGAGCGATGTTAGTTTAGGGTTGCTTATAATTCTGCCCAGATCATAATGAACTAAATTTGAAGTTTGTTTATCTTGAAGAATCTTTCTAACTAATAAGAAGTTAGTCTGAAGTTTATTTCTATACTTGTCACGTGAGAGAGTTTAGATAAACAGACGGTTAAAGTTCATGCAACATTCCTATAGAGTTTAATATACAGTAAAAAATGGACTTCAAAAAAATTTTTTAATTAAAAAATATTCACCTTTGTAACTCCAAAACACAGAAACCAAACCAAAATGTTACCTTACCTGAAATAAAAACATCAGAAAATTAGAAACAATACATTTAACAAAAAAAAAAGAATTTTAAATAGCAAATACATGACAAAAAGCATAAGAAAACATTGTCTTGATTAAAATTAGAACAAAATAAGTACAATTTTAAATATAAAGTAAAACTTAGATTAATCGTCATCCTCTGGACCCGGGAAGTGACGGATAACAGAAATCTCTTAATATATACGGAGAGTCATGTGATCTCACTGCTGTCTTGAAACGAAAATGAAAAAAAAATCCTTTCAAAGTGAATAATACTCACATGTTGTAGTCAATTTTACAAAACGATCCATATAAGCTTCAATATAAGACTAGCAATGTAAAGAAATGACGGATTAGATTATTTTAGACGATGACGGATAACAGAAACTGACGGTTAAACGAGTGACGGTTAATCGAAGTTTTACTGTACAGTGAAGCTTCGATTAACCGTCGCCGTCCGGACCAGAGTTGTGACGGATAACCGAACAGACGGAGACAAAACCTGTTTACTTTTCACATTATGAATCAAAATGTATTTGATTTGCTAAGCTAATGTATCGTTTTGAAACTGAATCGGGGAAACTCTAAAAACCGACGTCGTAATTCTGAACCGAAGTCATATGACCAAGGAATTTCCCGAGAGAGCACTCAAATTTCAAACTGTGGTTGCTCTAATCCCACTGAGTCTAGAATATTTAGCCAGGTCCATGTGTCAAGGACTCATGACAAAGGGGAAGTTTGGCATCTTATGTTATTCTAAGCGACCTTGGAGCACCTAGACAGAAGAACTTGAGGTAGAAGTGTGCCTTATCTCCTATATACGGGGATAGTTTGCCTTTTTGGATGGTTTTCAAACGAAAATCTCGAAAATCTCCAGCAGACTGCTATTTGTTCCAAAAGCGCACGAACCTTTTGAACAATAGTGGTTAAGACACAACAAAGATAGAAAGCACAACCTTCTTCCTCTTATTTATGTTTCTCAACCATACCTGGTCTTAACCCATTAGGCCACTGGCAGGTTCTCTCAAAACGTCCAGACGTGAAGACTTTTGACTCACGATGGCAGCATTAACGTGCGC
>BGPR01000477.1:493392-510173 GCA_013235015.1 Araneus ventricosus
GATCCTAAACTTGCGGCACTCTCAAAACTTCCAGACGTGAAGACGTTTGACTCACGATGGCAGACTTAACGTGTATTCCATCGTCGGTGAAAGTGGGTCCTGAACCCACGATCTCCAATACCAAGTTCTAGATTATAACCACTGTCTTTTTAATCAGAAAAAATTAGCATTTAATTAAAACTTCAATAATATGAACATCGAAAACCGTTATCCATTCTCTTAACAAGACACGAGTCGCAAAGAAGGGATTAACATGCTGGTAATAACAGAAGACCGCATCGATTTCTTTAAAAATTGCTACGAAATAAATATTATCGACATCAAGGACCGATCCTCCCATAACCGAACCCAATACGCATCAAATTTAATTACTTAGAGCGATCATAAAAATCGAGCAACGTCAATTCCTTTTCTCCTACCCCATCGCCAGCAGGCAAAAAAGACGAATCCATCACCTTTCAAAGCAATCTCCCTCTTCCACCCTATCTGCAAAGTTTATCTCGGGCTTCAAGAGACGACTTGACGAGGAAACAAAACCCAGCAAAAACAAAACCACTTCACGCCGCGCCGAGACACTTTTTCCGATCAAAAACTGGACTTTTTCGGTACCCCAGCTGTTTGGCGACGCTTTCTATTCCATTCCTTCCTTGCTTTTTTCTTCTTCTTTGACATCGTTTGACGTTTTTCTTTTTTATTCTTCTTCTTCTAGACCCTTCCTTTAATTCCAAAAATTCGGGTTTTTTCCCCCTCCCAAACAGTATTGATCGCTGCTGGGGAACGAAAAAAATAGGGACGTTAAAATAGCTTGAACGAAATTTGATGGCCGGCCAAGGATTGTGTGTTTCCTCAACACTGACTGTGTGTGTGTGTTCTTTTAAGGGAAAAAACTTATAGTTTGGTGATTGATAACTGTTTGTGTCATCGACTATAAAGGTTTGTCTTAGTGTAACGTAAAAAGAATTGGAAGTTATGTAAAAAAGGAAGGAAAGCGGAAGTTTTTGAACGAGCTACCGAATGTGTTATTCTCTTTTTGCAAAAAATTGGGGGTGGGGATGCGTTTCTTGCGAGCTATAGAATAAAATAAAGATTTCACCGACCTATAAGAGGTATTATGAATGCAGAAAACTTATAAATAAAATATTAAAATTTCTATAACATTCTTTCATTGGAAACATCTTTATAATCGGAAAAATATTCGTTACTCTAATTTGGCTTTAATAACTTTTCAGAAGCTAATTGTATACAGTGTTAATAAGTTAATGAACAGGTTGCAAACAAATTAGGCAACGAACACTGTCTTGTTCATTTATGTTGAAAAAAATTATATTCACATATGGTGAAAACCTTAGAGAGCAAACTCGAGATATATAACATTTGTCAAACTGCACCTTACTGCTGTCTTTTCGAGTCGCCCCAGGAGAGGATAACAGTCGAAACTAGGGTAACAAAATGTTGGCAAGAGCAGCAACGAACTCGACAGGCGAAAATACATGAACGGAAAACGAAAGTGAGAAGTGTGAACTTTTAAACGGTTTCCGGAATTAGAATCTGATAATTGCATGTATTACATAGTTGATTGCAGTTTTCTGCATAACTAATAGTGCTGTTCTGAAAATTAAACTGATTTTATTATGAGATTTAAAAAGAGTGGAAAGCCAAGAATTGTGCTCACCAAAAGAATGAAGCAAGATATATGAGTTATTGCCACATACATTTACATACAAACAAACTTAATACGAAATTTTACATTTTTTATTTATAGTGTTATTATATATCATCTCCACAAAGCATTAATCAAATTTTCATAAAATTTACGGTATATCGATAATCAGTCTACGAACAATCAGTTCATTGATTATCGGGTAACAAAAATCTTCTTCGATCGAATTATGTTCGTTTATCGATCATCTGTAGTACACAAATAAAAATCAAATTAAGCAATTGAATTATAAAATACACCTTTAGTTTGTACCGTTATTTGAATAGCATTACTAAAATATTTTAAATCGGAAAATTTTATTCAAATACGTCAAATCAAAATCTTTTTCTGGATTATTTTTCCTTAATTTGCGAAGCTCTGAATTCAGATTAAGCCGCGAAAATTTCTTTCAGAAGAGTCTGCGTTGTTTAAAAATACAAAGGTTACGAGCTAGGGAAAGTTTTTTTTTCCAATTTAGAGAAAAACCTGCCATCAGATGTTTGTTTTTTGTTTATTAATGCCTCACTCAAAGATCTGCTTAAGACAACCGAAAGAAATCAATCTACTCGTATTTGCAATATTTTCAGCAATCTTGCAACGACACGGCACATTTGCCTTTTAGAAACATCTTAGGTATAAGATTATTTTTAATTTGCTGTCTAGGTTCAGATTTAGGTTATGAGTTTGGCTCGAGTAAATTGTCAAAGAAAGTGATGGACGCCCAACTTGCCCCACCCCTTTAATGATTCGACGGCAAAGAGGGTCACACCCAGTTTTTAAAAAGAGCCCCCACCCCCAGTACTTATTAAAAGCCCACGAAAAAATATTAATGATGTTCTCCGTGCAAGACGCAAAGAGTAATGTACAAAACAGCTGACTACACAATCGAGAGATGAAAACTAATGGTAGAATGGAATGGAGGTATAAACCACAGAATAGATATGAAGAAAATTACAGCAAGGGAAAGAATGAATGTTCTAGAAATCATTTTCGAAAAACTTTTACTCGTAATATCTCTGTATATGCATTATTCACTCGTGAATAAAGGGCCACAAATTAGTTTATTAATCATCTAACACAGTTTTATATATTATTATATAAGTTAATGTCCAAATCAACTTTATTCCAAGTCAAACTTGGCAGATTAACTGGTAAAGTTAATATAAATCGGAAACAAGATACAATAATGTCAATTTATTCTTTCCGCATAAAACAATTAATAGCATAGATTAACAACTAGTAATTCTGTGAACAGTAGACTTCCCGTCCAGAAAAAAGAAAAATCTAAGAACCGCTTTTCAGTGGTGGACTGGCCAGGTTGCCAGTTTGCCCGATGGCAAGTGGGCCCCCTTATGTTTAAGACAATTCGGAGCCCCCAGGATATGTGTCGACTAAAGACCATATTAAGAAATTCATTGTCTGAAGAGAACTTGGAATTCCAGTATATTGCTATGAAAAGGAATTTCTAGATGATTTGGATATAGAGTAATCATTAACAGATTTGCACAGTCATCTAGTGAACTTAAATGTTTCATGAGTTGACATTAATGAAGTGGAACAAATGTAATACACTTCTGTACATTTGAGTTGTTAATTTTTCACAGTTAGAATTATTCTTTAAATAAAAAATTTTAAATTGATAAATAGTTTGCACTTTATTTTTAGTTTGGTTAAAATATTCCCAATATAACAATATAATTCCAATATAGAGGGAGAGAGTTTTAGATTATATTAACTTAATGATTTTAATTTATTATATTTGTAATAAATAATATCAAAAAATATATTTGAGATGGTAACGTAGATGTGATAGGGCCCCATTGTCTCATGGCAACCACTCTTTTCAGACCCAGTCCGCCACTGCCTATTAATCACAGCCTTCAAAATTTGAGCCACTGTTGCCGTCTGGAAGAGACTAGAGGAGGTTGGGTGGCATCCTCTCACATTTTCGCTCTCCGTGGTTCAGCAACACATTATAACATTATAATACTTATATATTAACACATTATAACACTTCTATAACATTATGCTTAATCTTTGCCCGTTCGCCACAAAACTATTATAGTTACGTGCAACAAAGCTGTAAAACACTTCACGCTCGATACTGGAGCTAGTCGCTTTAAAAATCAAATTATTATAGCATGAACCTTTTGGCTAGAATCGTTGAAGAAAGTTGGACATTACATGAAACGCTACCATTAAAACGACCACCATTTTGAAACGGAATTAAAAATTAAGAATCCTTACACATTAGACGTTTTGAATGACTTCAAGGAACCATTTACACGAAATCCGAACAATGCGTTTGATCGTGACTGAAAACAAAGAAATTTACAGAAAAACAGCCGAAATGCAGAATGGTCAAGTTAAAAACAGGAACTCGCTTCGCTCGGTCAAAAAATTAATTTTCTCACGATTTTACATTGCGATTATTCACAGTAACTGTCAGAAAACATTATAATGTGCTTTACGTTATTCGTTTACTAATCTACGTTATCCTGGTAAATTTTGCAAACGGATCGCAAGTTGGATGCTATCCGAGAGAACGTCTATTATCCAGGCTCACTAGAATTTCATATGTCAATTAATTGACGCTGTTCGCTGATGAGATCAATTTTACGAAATGATAACAAGTTCGATAATCATTCGGACGATGATTATCCAAGTTATCTAGAGTTTGATCCATCAATCAATCGACGATGCCAATTTTCCAAATTGATTGCAAGCTTTGCGCTATCCGGACAGTCCGTTGATTATACAGATTAATTATAGTTTCATTCTTCAATTAATCGGCATTGTCCGCTGAAGTGGTCATTTTTGGGAACTGATTACAAGTTGGATGTCATCCGGATGGATATAGATGATCTAGGTTGACTAGAGTATGATTAACCAATCAATCGACGTTAACCGCTTAAGCTGTGGATTTTCCGAACCGATAACGGGTTTTGCGCTATACGAACGAACTCCTGATTATCCAGGTTAACTAGAATTCTTCTATTAATTGACGTTGTCCGCTGATGGCGTCACTTTTTGCAAACAGATTAAAAGTTGGCGCCATCTGGGCGGACCGATGATTAGCCAGATTAATTTCAGTTCCAACAGAATCCAACAAAATCATTGTTGGCAACCAAGAGCATTGTTAGGGTGGACCGGATTTTCCGAACGTCAGTGGGTAAGAGACTTCCTTAAAGGAATCCATATCCTTACAAGTATCAATGTTATTCCACATTTTTATAGTTGTAGAAATGGAAAATTAAACCTATGTATTCTTTCTTATAGCCGCTGACATTTAACCAAATAAATAGTTTCTGAATATGAAAAGATGTGTTAAATCCTTCTTCAATTTTGATCTTTCGGTTAGAATTTTTTATCGGGAGGATTCATGTTGATTTCATAAAACAGTCTCTTACAAGTAATAACATTTTATCTCGAATTCATTATTTGTAGCCTTATCTTATATCAAAATGTTGAGAACGGTTGTTAACTGTTGGCGTCATAAAGAATGAATTTTTCGGTTTCCTTCGGTTATAAACAATTAAACAGGTTGTTGGTTTATTTAGAAATAACATCCTCTTTTGAAGTTAAGCAAGGCCAATTTAGGAACTTATAAGGAAGTAAGAGCTAAGCCGGACCATAGATCTCATAACCTTATTTGCAAAAATGCATTATCGATTCTTTTCAATAAGCGATGAAGTTAAAGAAAAACGCGTCGTATTGTCGAAGAAGAGAAAATCGACAGGAGAACGCTCCAGCTGGTTTAAAATCCTTCTCACGTAGATCAATTTAGATATATTAGCATCCCGTTTTCAAGCAACACGAGGGCTATTTCGGACAGTCCTCGTAATTTTGAACTGTGGTCACATGACTTGGACGACACTTGAAGCGGCACTTCTCCCCTTCTCCAAACTTCCCCACCACACCAAAGGAAGGACGTTCGCTCCCGACATCAGATTTAACGCGTAACAGGGCCACATACACGGTGAATTCTTTGGTGGAATCGAGTTTCGAACCAGGATCCATCTCGCCCCGAGGCCGAGACCTTACCACCAGGCCACTGCGGCGCTCAGTCTCAAACAGACAGAAAACCAGCGGGAGGGGTCTCCCCTAAACTTTCTCGTATACTTCCCCAGAAAGGTGCTGTTTCCCCTCCCCCCGCGTGGCTAAAAAAATTCGAACCTACTGTTACCCTGAATCCTATGACTATCAGAAGGTTTTTCATTATAGTGATTGAAAAATATCTAGGTAAAGAATCAAATTCAAAGAGATGCGTACCGATTTTCCGCTCTTACCGTCTCAAGGGCAAACTGACGTAATTCGCTACATAGCCTTCGCGTGCACAGAAGAGCGCTTCCAGCACGCATGCGCGTGGAGATGACGGATTCTTTTCAAAAGTAAATTATACAGACCGACAGACAGTCAACCCTTTGACGGATTTGGCCCAAACTCTGATACGGAGCTACAATCATGATGATGATAAAACTGTGCACCAAATTTTATCCATCTAGCTATTCAAGTTTTTGAGTTACAGTGTTCGCATGACCGCGGCCAGACAGACAGACTTCCCGTTGACGAATTTTGTCCAACATTTCATAGAAACCTACAAATTATGTTTAAAGACCACATACCAAATTTCATCCCCGTAGCTCTAATAGTTTTCGAGTTATCGTGTTCACAGACAGACATAATTCCAAAATTGTGTTTTTACTTTCTCGTATACGAAGTATACAAAGAGAAAGTATTGTAATCGTCAAAAAAATTCGAACTCGAGATTTTGACGAATCTCCACTTAGAAAGTATACGAGAACGTTTAGGGGAGACCACTCCCGCTGGTTCGGACTCAGGGAGGTCTAAAACGTGGAGATTCGTCAAAATCTCGAGTGACGATTACAACCCTATTAGCACAAGATATTGTACGATGTCTCTACGACGTTGTCCGGTATTCTGAATGCCCTGCAATATCGTGAAGATATCGTAACAATATTGTGCAGCATCTTGTGCTATTAGGGAATACTTTCTCTTTGTATACTTCTTATACGAGAAAGTAAAAATTTAAAATAGTATAAACTTAAAATGACAAAAGTTTTTTCATGAATAATATTTCATCCCCAAGCGAACAAGTCGCATAATTATCAAAACTAAAATTCAAGTGGGGAATATACCTGAGGTTTTCCCATATTTCACCAGAGCTGAAATCTTTAACCAGGGAGAAAATAATACGCAAAAAGCATTGGAGAGCGCCAGAAAATGCGTCCAAATTGGACACGGTTAGGGAGGGAGAGGGTTTTGTGGGATCTTTTTATTCTGTTTTGGCTCGGAGCATTAGCGCAAACTATCCGAACAAAAGAACGTTTAAATCATAGCCTGGAGAAACTATTTATTAGAAGTTCACGCACGAAAGGAGCGATGAGCCTTGTAATTATAACTGAAGACAAACCGGATGCCGGCTTTTCGGCTTTTTGATTTCACCAAAATAGAGTGGATGAAAGAGGAGAGGGGAGATTTTTTCCTTCTTTTGAAACAATATATGAAACATTTTATTTTCGTTTATTGGTTTGCTGTAAATTGGAACGTTTAAAACATTTATGGAATTAGTTTCTATGTATGGACATTTACATTTGAGTACTAACACTAGATTTACCAACATTTCTTATATACCTATCTACCGACACGGTCAATTTGAATCATGAAAAAAAAAAACTCATATTTTCTTTAAAAAACAACACTTTAGAAAATGGTATATATTACTATATAAATTTTCTATATAAATGAAACTATGATATATATATATATATATATATATATCCTACTATATATATATATATATATTTTCTCATATTTAAATCTTTTAAATTTTTTTGTTAATCGTTTTGAATGTCCATTTCCTAAGTTTGCTTCATCTAGTTACTTCTTTGATTTAAGTATTTATTTGATTAAAACTAATTTCTTAATTGGTTTTTGCATTTGTTGTATATATATATATATATAAAGGCACGTTTTGACGGAAAGGGAATTACATGTGAAAAAGGGCCGTAAGAACGCGGTGGTTTTTATACGGAGAAAGGAAATTCCCTTTCTGGACCAGTTAGTCCGGACTTCTTCAGTTACAGTGAGTTATATTTTATCTAGAGCAAGTAGAAATTATTTTATTAATTAAAGTTAAAGCGTTTTTAAAATTAGGAAAATGTTAAGTTATTACATATATGCTTAAAATTTATATTAACATTATATTACATTACATTTATTCCGCCATATTTTACAGATGTACTAAATTTCACTTACGCATTTTCACAACTAGTCTTTTTTACATTCTGTACAGGTGTTTTTTGTTTCTGTTAAGACTAGAACTGCGAACGTTTTCTCGATCTAAGACAGATTCATGGCTTGGCTTTCGTTTGTGTTTCCTATGTTTATCTCTTTTCTCGTCATTTCTCAACACAAATACATGCCGCATAACGGAGTCAATTTCTGCGTTAATACTTATTTTCTAATGCGTCAATTGACCCTATCGGTAGAGATAGGTACTAACATGGAGAACTTCAAAATTAGAGAAGGCTTTCAAGAGAGACAATTTCGATGTACTCATCTCGTTGAATGAATAAGGGCCAGTTCAAATATTACGTAAGCACCCAAGGGGGGGGGGTTGCGTTCTTATTTTTACTGCAAAGGGGAGGGTATGAGGTGATGCTTACGTAAGACATTAAAATCCTTTATACAGAAAATCTCTTGTAATTTCTACATAATTTAATTAAAAAAATTAAATTTGAAAAAAAGTTAAATTTGGCAAAAGAAAATTAAACGAATTTTCTTTAAAGTTCTAAAATTAAACTTAAAATTAAACTACATTTTTTTTTCATTTTAAACCAGTTTTTATTTGAATTAAGTCTAAATTTTAAAATTAGATTATTACTGTTATACGTTTGTAAAAAAAAAAAAAAGAACAGGAGGGGGGGGGTTGGGTTTAGCTTACGTAATTATAAGAGGGTTTGCGATTTGCTTTTTTGCTGACAGGGGGAGGAGTCAAAAAATCAAAAACATGTTACGTAATATTTGAACGGCCTAAAGTCATTACAAGTGGCAGAAAAAAAATCAAGCGGTTTCTATAATTTCACTCATGATTCAAATGGGTAAAATGAACCGCATGGCTAAACTTGTGTTAAGAGAGCTTTTCATAATCCAGCGCATCTGCCCCTCAAGGGCGTAAGATGGTCCAAATGTAGTAGACATGACTTTCTGGAATTTTTTGATTATCAGAGGCAGAGGGACCTTCTACAGTAGTCTCGTTTTAAGATTGAGGATCGAGTTTAAACCCAATTCCATCAATCCGTCTTGTACTTGTATTGCCCTGTGTCCTTGTGGAAATAGCGATTCAACCCCATTTGATGTAGCATAATTATCAGTCAGCGGAGTCAAGAGTCATGATAAGGGAGGTGTGGCTTATTTGTTGGCAAACCCATCTTGAGAACTTAGGGAATTTCTTAGGCAGATCTTACTTAGCTTCTCACGGAGGCTGGTTGCCTTCTTGGAGGTCTTCAAGTAATGTCCACATTTTGTTTCGCTTGGAGGAAAACCTCAGTGGCCAGCCAGACTACAAGGTAATTCGTTGCTAAAGCACATCGTATCCTGTTTAAGAATATAACGCTTGTTTAAGAGCTCAGTTAGAGGATGATACTTGAATCTTCTTCTTCTTCCTATTCATGTTCTCAAGCCATCCATGCCTTAAGTTAGAAGGTCACTGATGGGCATGCTTTGCCTTCTCAGATTATTTTTTTTTATGTTTTGCCCCTCACTTTGTTTATTATTTCGTTCCTTCTGAAGGAGGAACGGAATAATAAATCTCAAAATAGTCACACTGATTAAATTATTTCTTTTAAATATAAGATAGGTAGTTAGAATAAAATATATCCCTGTACGGGCGGCATTGTAGAAGGGGGGGAGATTTGTGGCGTAAAGCTTGGTGATATCATTGCAAACAAAAATAAATGTCACAAATAGAAGAATTTCGATAAAAAGAAGCATCTTGTAAAATAGTCATTTTTAACTCTCATAATACTTTTTTTCTTTGTGCATTATTCGAATTTGTTTTGGAGATCCTATCACTTGCAATGTGTAAGATTAACGCATCGGATCATGATTGTGTTTTAAACAACGATTGGATGATGCTTACGAGGGACTGTTTAGTTCAAATCTACCTTACCTTGCTTTCATTTTTTGAACTTGTTTTGCATCGTTCATTTCCTACGTTCTGAAATACATACACTTTGAGATTGGCGATTCTCACCACTGGCTGCACTAATTATAACCATCAAGACTATTGTCTTTGTAAGTTATTGAAGAAGTCCCTATGATGAAAGAACTCCATCAGTAAAAAAGCAAATGGAGTGACCTTTCCCTCGTTTTACTACGTAGCGGTAGATCTTGGAAGATATCTATTTCCACGTCTAATGGCGTGGCTGATGCTTAAGGCTATGCTAGAGAGAACGACATTGTTTGTCAACTAACATATTGGTTGTAAACACCAACGTATATACACTCTGTCCCAAAAGTTTAGCAGAGATCTGAAGTAAAAAGTATGTTTTTACAAAACGGAAAGAAGTACAAAAACTACAAATATGTTTATTCAAACCATAGCAATTACATTAACACAATATTTAGAAAAAATACAATTTTTATTTCGTTTATATACAAAGATGGAAATATTAGAGTGTCCCCAGATTTATAGAATATATGAACATTTCAACAAGGTGCTCAATGACAATGTTCTTAATAGGTTCTTTCCATTTCTCAGTAGTTGTATACACGTTTTTCCCATCAATATTCAATTAGGGTTTGTATATTGGTTCCAAGTTGTGCCATGCACTTTCAATGAGATATCTTCAGGATTTCACTGATAATAATTCCTTATTCTCATATACCTTCAGGACATTACACATTTTCAATTGGTATAGATCAGGACTCTCAGCTGGTGGCACTCAAGAGCAATACTGTTTTGTTCGAGTGTTAAAATAATTTTTCATAGCATTGGAGCATACGGATGGGGAGTCATCACATGATAATACCAATTTCGTCCCCCTGTTTTCTGCAAATGGCTAGTCGTTTTCTGGAGACTTCTATGTGCCCAGGAGGAATTCTGTCGTCATCTGAAAAGGCCATAACCACTGACGAGTTGAAACTGAAAGCCCGCTCCATTCATGAATCCAATGCTTTTGCCTGCTGAAAAAAGCTCCACAGGCTTTTGTAAATCATGCCAATATTTTCTCTAACGTCAGGTCCAGTCGAGTTCCCATTTTTCTCACTGAAAGGACACCTCCATTTATCTGCACCTGTAGCATAGATACGAGCCATTGATAATCTTTGGGAGATGTATCAGCGAACCATTCTTGCGATGATCATACTGCAGATTCTAAATTTATCTAGAACAGTGTTCTTGGAGATTTGCAACCAGAAGCCAGTAATTAGCAGAACAAACATTTTTCGACTTGAACCATTCTTTGTATCAGTATCACCTGACATATCGTCACATCGGTCTTCCCGAGCATGGTCTTAGCTCAACTGGCGTCTTACGGGATTATACGATAAATCATACTTTTTAGAACTATTAAGATTTCAATATTTTCCTTAACAGTCTTCAGAGTATGTTCTAAAATCTAAGAATTTTAGCCTCACTTCTTCATTTAGACTGCTTTACCTTTGGCATCTTGAGTAATACGAACAAACGAGCACGCTTTCCTTATCTTAGCAACGTATTTATTGGCTCCAGATCGATGTCTGATACCGATACCATATTGCATAAATTGTTTGTCTATAAACTTTTGGGATTTTTCAGGTTAGTTATTCTAGGATTTAAAAATTAGCATTAAATATACGGGAATTAGGAACTGCTGTTTTCAGTTTAATGGATACCTTCATATCCATACAGTAATGGTACATCGAATATATCATATACACGAAAAATAGGCAAAATACAGATGTCTATAAACTTTTAGGCTTAAGTGTATTTATACGGGAAATTTATATGAAATAAAGCCAAAATGATTTAGAAATGTGAACGATCAGTAAAACATTCTTGTGTCATTTCGGAACAAACAGAAAACAGTTCGTGCCTCCGTTTCTTCTCTCTTATATCTGTCCAGCCACCAGGATCAACCTTTGAACTCACGCCACTCTTTTCACAATTTGAAGGATATCAATATTTTCGAGTAGCCTTGGCTCAGAACCTTATATTATTTGCGTCCCACTTGTGAATTCGGCTAATACAAAACGACAGTGATATTTTTCAAAATTGCTGGATTTTCAGATTAGTTTATGACATGGAAATCTGGAAATCATACTAATGATAGTCGTAGTATTTTTTTGAAAATAAAAAATGCAGATACCAAATTCCCAGAACAAAAAAAAGCGGATATATACAACCTCTATACCTTGCCATTAATTAGCCACAGACCTTAAATAAGAATGCTTGGCTCGTCTCCATCCCTCAGGCAAGACCCTTTCCAACATATCTGGACCAAGGGGAGATTGCAGACATTTGAGGAGGCGGCTGACGCGAGGAAGAGACGGACGAATATTGATTTTTTTCTCTCAGATGACAGCTTTCCTACTACAAATAGACAGGGAACTCTTTGTCTTTTTTATTTATTATTTCCCACTTCTTCAGCCCTCCCCTTTTTATTATTTCATCTCGACGCCAGGAAGCCTCCATGGAAATGGTGAAAGTAAAGACCAGGCGTAGAGAGGGTTGATTTCAATGGTCAGAGTGTAACCTTCACGATTATCTTTTGCTCGACTCAGGAACTGTTTATTCGAGAATTGAGCAATGAGCATTGGAATGGCAGTGAATTTCTTTCCATTCTAACCCGAGCCGAGAGTTGAAGCTGGCAGAGTTTGGTTCGCTCGTTGGTGGAGGACATTGTAGTGTGAAAGGAGACTCGGTTTGATTTTCGAGAAATAAAGGCCCTCGCACATTTGCCAGTGTGAGTAATATTCAGTGATTTCGTTTTTTATTTCCTTGAATAAAATGGGTTTTCCTGTTTTATGGATAGTTTACTTTTCGGTTCGTTGCCTTTGTGTGTGTGTACACTGATTTTGTTTGTTTGGGTGCGCATAGTTCAATTTAGATGTTACCAGGCAGTTTTAAAGGAAACAGCTTGGATTATTTTTTTGTATCGTATTACCAGAATCCACTTTTTTACTGTCGTAAAAGAAACGCACCAACCAAATCCTGTAATAAAAGTAGAATTCACTATTATTTTTTGAAAGGAATATTTAATGTTTATGCCACAGAAAGTGTCCCAATATAAAATTCGAGTAGTATTAAATTTACCCCTGAATGTAACATTCGTGTGTCTAACTCTTGCGTAATTACAGAACTTGATCTCTATACCTCTAGCGTAAAATATTTAACATATTCGCATGCGATCTGCGTCTATTAACTGTTTTTTTTAACGCATTTAGAATTTGAATTTTTTCTTGTAGGAATGCTCTTTTGCATTTTCATTTCGGACCCCATGTTCTTTATTTATAAAATTAAATATTTTTCAAAACAAGGATGACCATATCATAGAATAGATTTTGATATCCGCGAGATTTGTGCGAGTATTTAAGGATGACTTATTGCTATTAAGTCAAAGTAGCAATTTTTATTCAAAGATAATCAATTGGACACTTTTAGTATCTTAGGTGTCCTTTACGTTTTAGATGGATTGAAATGAGCTAAATTCGTAGATCAATAGATGGAGTTAACCCCTTAACGTGTTTTCTCAATTATCTAATTAGAATTGCATGCCCTTTCTTCCGGGGGGGGATGCGTTATTTTTTAATTCAGGTGACAACCCTAAGGACAACTGAAATGTTGTAGTTCCACGCAATTTTTGTATCAATTACAACGTCTGTAGGTAATTTCTTTTTTTAGTTTTCTTCTTAAATTTTGCTAATAATTCGATGCATGTAAATAGTACGACCAGTTAAGGGTTAACCAGTTAATACAAGACAGTACAAGTTCGTCTCTTTTGCAAAGATGACCTTCCCTTATAATATGTTATATTATAATTGAAAATATATTTTATTTAAAGGGATTAGACTTAATTTTTTAAAAAATGACTCTTAAGTAAAATGCTAGCATATTTTTAGCATTTGAAAAGTATCTTTAAATATCGCTTTGTAATCAGTTTGTACATCTTAACATAATTAGTTTTACTTTTGTGTTATATCTATGCGTATTATGCTAAATGAATTTACATATGTTTTACGCTAAAATTATACTGCTTAACACTCCTTTTTTTGCATGAAAATACTAAATTTTTCTTTGGAGTAAATAGAATATTTCTCAATATTGTATAAATATGTGTTATTATAATATAGAAATAACTTCCTTATAGAAATGCATTTTAACAGATTATACCTGTATGCTAGTAATAATAATTTAAGAAATCGTCAATAAGACCAACTGATTTGAAATCAGAATACAGGCCAATTCAAGTTACTCCAGTCCTGTAATTGAGAGTAAGATCTGTAATGCCGAATAGTGTCAATTCGCGTGACATCACACAGTCACACGTAACAAGCGGTGTCTGATGTATATATCATTGTCATATAACTACACCTTATTTTATGTTATAATGTACGTCATCTGTGTTCCTCCCTATAACTTGCGCAGGAATTAATTTGGCACTGTTTATTTGGCCTGTATCACATAGGCATGAATTGTCTTCATCTATACACGGTTTTGCCAAGATTATTATTTCTGGCGACGCGGAGGAAAATTATCCAGTTAGTTTGCTTATTTTGATGTTTTATCCCAGCCAGGTACACTACGACCACATTCTCAATCGTAAATTGCCGTTGCTGTAAGGACGAAAAAAACCCCTCTCTTTAATATGTATATACTTCCACTAGCATATGGCACATTGCGCTCTGGATCTACTTTTGGCTCTCCCGTAAAATGTAGCCTAATTAGTAAGGTACTGGCCTCCGAGTCAGGAGGGCTCCATGTTCCTCGATTCCACTGAAGATCCGTCGCCCGGTAGGCTCATTGCACGTTTAATCCCTACGGAGGGTTTCAAACGTCCTTCCACTAGGTTGGTGCTGCATTTGGAGAGTTGCCAGCTCAGGTGTCGTCTTCTTCATCCCAGTACGGTTCAAGCACTATGAGGTCCGACCAAAAGCAGCCTCGTGTTGCTTCATGAGACGATTAATAGCAAAACTAACCGTAAAATGTTAAAATCATGCCACGATAATTGGCTCCGGCGCTCCGGTTGCCGATCTAGAATTGGCAGCTGATTTTACGATGAAAGCTGGAAAAGTTGATCCATAATCAGTTGCAATTGGCTGAGCACAGCAACGCTGTTTCGTTTAACGTATAAATATTAGCTGTTAGGAACATTTTTTAGGAATATTTGTCCCTTATTTTAACTCACATTTCTGTTTTAAAGTTTGTTTCTGTGGAACTACAATTTTCAATCACCGATTTGTACGAACTTCCAGTCCATACCGAGGTTATTAGATTTCCCAAACAAATGCCAATTACTACTTTAATTCAATACAAGTTAATTATTACGAACTAGATTTAGCCATCCCCCAAACTCAGGCAGGGTTATATTCTCAGTTTGCTGGATTTAGTGTGAAATCCGGCTTAGCAATTAATCCTTTGTTAAATGGGATATCTAACTTAGAGGCTCGCAGACCAATTCCTCCCTCACTGCTTTATCGATCCCCTTAAGAGGAGATTATCCGCCAGTTCTTTGACTCTGGTCAACTATTAGATTTACAAATTGGGTCGCTGTCACCCTTGCACCCTTTGAACCAAATACCTGTTGCTTTATCAGTTGTGGGGAGAATTGCTTGCTAATCTAATTAGTTGAGTACGTCTTTGGCGAACGTCTGAATCTCCGTCAGACAGGCTGGACAGCCTGGTAAATATTGACGCTAGTAACAACCGCGCGTTGTTTTTAAAATCCAGTGGAGAATTCCTGTTTCAATGTATAGTTTTCAGGTCTGCGGTGGTTTTGAGGGTTGGTTAAATATAATGCAGGAAACATTACATTCATTTAAATAAACCGTGTTTGAGAAATTATAGAAAATTAAGATTTTTGAATTCTTCATTTCTTCTTATTTATGATAGAGTGTTAACATTTATTGACGGGTTCTTTTTTTTGTAGAAAACTGTGTGCATATGGCCGACGATTTTTCCTAAAATGAATAAGAAGAATCCGCTTACTGGTGGCTAAGATTAACTTAGACTTAGAGCGTTTTTCTAAACTGAAGTTTTCTCAATGGCCCTATTTACCAGTACAAAATTGTTGTAAAAGTGTAGAATAAGTGAACTGTTGACAGGTACATGAGTACTGCATTTCATGATAATTGAAATATAACGAAAACAAACGATAAAATGAACGATAGCCTGAATTGTATACGCAATATTCCAATTAATTAGCTTCTGGAATTACTTGGGAAGGCCCGATCATGAAGCGTTCCCACAATAACAACAGCATAGTTATCAAAAGACGTCATATAAGCATCTCAGTCATCCAACGTGCGTATAGTTATAAAGCCGTCATAGCGTCTCCAGTCAACAGCATGCTGGTTATCAAGGGCGTCGCCGCCGCTTGTTCCAGTCAACGCGCATGTGGTTATCAAAGACGTCGTATGGCGTTGAGTCATAACGTATGGTTATCAAAAGGGCGACCATGCCAGCGTTCCCGGTCAACAACGTATGAACATCAAAAGACGTCGTATGACGTTTCCCGGTCAACAACTGTGCCGTTTAAGGCGTCCCTATGGCGTTTCCCGTCAACAGCGGCCATAGTTGTATAAAAAGGCGATAGCCGCAGCATCTCTGCATTGCCTTCAACGTATGGTTATCAAAAGCCGGAAATCGCCGCCGCGTCTCAGAAGTCGCGCTGCATAGTTATCCAAAGACGTCGTACGCGGCGTTTGATCAACTGCGTATGGTTATCAAAAGACGTCGTATGAGAACCACGGTAACAACATATGGTTATAAAGACGTCGTATGACGTTTGAGTCAGCAACGGCCTTATTTGTAAAAGATGTCGCAACGTCTCCAGTCCAACCGCGTATGGCAATACCG